>JAXGGA010014143.1:0-32972 GCA_038373865.1 Uloborus plumipes | reverse complement strand
GGTTTTGGTTACTCGCGTAAACAGTCCTAGTCGCTCTTTTACATTTTTATTGGCGACGGAAATTTCTTGGCGGCTTGTATTTGGTTTTCTTGGCGGGGCGGGACGCTCCCGCGTCCCGTGATAATTCACCGATTTAACCGTAATTTCAATGTAAAATTGGTCGCCAAATCTAAATTTATTAACATAGGGAACCGATTGTATCAGGTAGATCAGCCACAGCCATTCTTCCATGATTTTAATGTGAACATTAAAAGGAAAGAAATATAATGTCTTTCGTACCATCTCTTTGAAGTGATTACAATCTAACAGTGACCCTCAAATAATCAAGATTTCACTGGCCGGGAACCTCCTCTGAAGAAAAATTATTATATCCTTTAGTTCAAATGCGCTCCACAACCTTTTAAATTCCACTTAAAGTCATGTTAAAGTTTAAATCAATTCGCCAAATAAATATAAGAGACAGAAAGTTAAGTAAGTAACAGGAGATATTAATTAATCAAATTGAATAAATTTTCAAGGCTTAAATCTATACGCAAATTTAAACCACAAAGTAACTTCAGGGACAAAAGAGCAGCTGATCAGGAAAATGGCTCTAGTGTTTCAGTTCTGCGTAGAGTTAGGCCTTGAAAATTGACTAAATTTGATTAATTAATATCTCCTGTCCTAATTAACGGACAGAAACGTGCTAAAACTTTTCTTTTTCAGAAAAAAAAACCCTTTCCAACGATATATAATGTTTTGGGGTGGGGCGAGGTTTTCCCCCCTCAATTATGGCGGATACACCAAAAATGAGACTAATTAATTAATTTAAAAATAACTAATTCGAAATTAAAAATTTGGGCTTCGAGGTGCACGAGGGCGGGGTACGTTCGAATTTTTGAGCCAAGTTTCAGGTCTGTGGGTGCTGCGGGGGCTTCTGGCCAGCGGTTACAAACATACAGACAAACGAACACCGTCATCTTTATATATATAGATATAGAAGAAAGTATTGGTTTCGTGAAAATTTTCGAATGTCGAATTTTGACGGATTTGCACGTTTTGAGGTGCGCTGAGTCCATTTCGACCATTTTTACTTTCTTCTATATCTATTATATAGAAGAAAGTATTGGTTTCGTGAAAATTTTCGAATGTCGAATTTTGACGGATTTGCACGTTTTGAGGTGTGCTGAGTCCATTTCGACCATTTTTGGAAAATGTCTGTCTGTCTGTGTGTGTGTCTGTGTGTGAGTCTGTATGTGTGTGACCAGTTTTTGTGGCCGCGCTAGAGCAAAAACTACTGAATGAAATCGAACAAAAATTTTTGCACATATGTACCACCATGTGAACTGGTGCACCTGACTTTTTTTAGCGAATTCCTTCAAGGGGGGTGGAGCAATCGCACGTGTTCTGCGCGGGGGTGATTGCTATATCTCAGGAAGTAACCGGCGGAATCAAACGAAAATTGGTCATTAGGTAGACCCTACTGAGTACAGGTGCTGATTCAATTTGTTTGTCAATATTTCCAAGGGGGGTGGAGCAATCGCACGTGTTCTGCGCGGGGGTGATTGCTATATCTCAGGAAGTAACCGGCGGAATCAAACGAAAATTGGTCCATAGGTAGACCCTACTGAGTACAGGTGCTGATTCAATTTGTTTGTCAATATCTCGAAGGGGGGTGGAGCAATCGCACGTGTTCTGCGCGGGGGTGACTGCTATATCTCAGGAAGTAACCGGCGGAATCAAAC
Source organism: Uloborus plumipes (assembly GCA_038373865.1). Classification (NCBI taxonomy): domain Eukaryota; kingdom Metazoa; phylum Arthropoda; class Arachnida; order Araneae; family Uloboridae; genus Uloborus; species Uloborus plumipes. Next base: position 31,248 of record JAXGGA010014143.1, on the reverse strand, counting down.
GAAAATTGGTCCATAGGTAGACCCTATTAAGTACAGGTGCTGATTCAATTTGTGTGTCAATATCTCAAAGGGGGGTGGAGTAATCAAAAGTGCTTATTTTGTCATTGCACCTACTGTATCTCGGGAAATATTGCTGCGATTTGAATGAAATTTGGAATAACACTAACCCAATATGGAAGCAAGCATCGATTAAATTTTGGCGCCAATCGCCCCAGGGGGAGGGTGGGGTGATTTTTGCGCTTAGTCAACAATGCGAAAAATTAATTCATTAAAAAATCGCTTTCACGCTATTTAATTATCAAAACAGCTGAAAACTTTCAATGATTTGAAATTTTTAACTGTTGCCAATTTCTTTTTACTAACAAAAAAAATGTTTGCAATTAATCTAAACAAGGCTTTTGCAATGATTTCCAATTTCGCTCGTTGATTCTGAATTCGCAGGGTTATTACGATAATTGGGAAATTGGAGCTGTTTCCAATTATTCGGGCGAGTACGTATTTTATTTTGTAACTGGAATTCATATGATAGATATAGAAGAAAGTTTCGTGACGGCCACGACAGCTAGTTTACTTCGCCAACATTTGCAATGAATACTTAGATTAAAGACAAGACCTTGAGAGCACTTATCTACAAGTTATAAACCACACTGCAAAAAGTAAACTGATGTTTTTACAGTACAATACTGGCAGCCGAGTTTCCACTTTAAAACTGTAAAATTCACGGTAATAAACTATAAAACTAGCAATTTTACAGTTTGTTAACAGTTTATTACCACAAATTTAGTTGCATTATACTGTAAAAACAACAGTATAATACTAGCAGCAGAGGTTCCAGTTTAAAACTGTAAAATGCACAGTAATAAACTGTAAAATTAGCAGTTTTACAGTTTATTACTGTAAAGCACCAATTTTACTGTTTATTACAAGCAATCATTTACTGTTTATTACTGTAAAGCACCAATTTTACTGTTCATTACAAGCAATTTTTACAGTTTGTTACTGTAAAGCACCAATTTTACTGTTTATTACAAGCAATTTTTACAGTCTGTTACTGTAAAGCACCAATTTTACTGTTTATTACAAGCAATCTTTTACTGTTTATTACTGTAAAGCACCAATTTTACTATTTATTACAAGCAATTTTTACAGTTTGTTACTGTAAAGCACCAATTTTACTGTTTATTACAAGCAATTTTTACAGTTTATTACTGTAAAGCACCAATTTTACTGTTTATTACAAGCAATTTTTACAGTTTATTACTATAAAGTACCAATTTTACTGTTTATTACAAGCAATATTTACAGTTTATTACTGTAAAGCACCAATTTTACTGTTTATTACGAGCAATTTTTACAGTTTATTACTGTAAAGCACCAATTTTACTGTTATTACAAGCAGTTTTTACAGTTTATTACTGTAAAGCACCAATTTTACTGTACTGTGCAGTTTGTTACTATAAAATTAGCTGCATTATACTGTAAAAACAACATCTATTTTTACAGTGCAGCTGTCAACATGAAGAACGGTTTAGTAGTCAAGTAAGAGGGGGGGGAGGGGGTTGTATCTGAAGATTTTCTCTCCACATCAGTTACAACAAAATTTCGCGAGAACCATCTTAGATGGAAAAATACATGGCCGAAAAAATATCTTCCGGCGATTGAGGAAAGTAAAAATTGATATATGCAGTGAAAAAACTCATTTGTTTTTCATTCATATTCATTTAGTTAGCTTAGTGACCCGAGAATAAATTATTTTCGGCAACTCCGGAAAAAAATCATTATACACTTGCTGAGATGTTGCAACGGTTGTTGGAAATACATCAACAAGTTATTGCAATTAGTTTTCAGACATTGCATATTTAGATTGCTATCTCTTTAAAGCTAGTTGTAGGAATTTAGTTACTATCAATAAGGTTTTTTTGTGGATTTCTTTTATACCTATAGCGTTTTTCCAAAATTTCAAGTTTTCCGTGTCACAGTGTTCAAACTTTATTCGAATTCGACAAATAAGTATTTTTGAGACGTTTCTTAAATTAAAAAATAAAAATAAAACAATAAAAAAGCAATGTTTCTTTTTACCCAGAAATGGGTAAACGACAACAATGCGATTCTATTGCCAGATCAACGACATCAAATCTATTTTAAAAGTTCAAATTCTTTTCGCATGAAATGTTTATTAGTGTTCATAGAAACAACTTTTTCTTCATAGAAACGAACAGTGAATATTGCTCAATAAAAAAAAGAATGTCCAAGGCTGTTTGGAAATTTCTACAAAGTTCTACATCTCTACAGCAATAAAAATTCCACTGGAGGTGTGAGCGAACGAACGAATAAAAAAAATTGCAATACAGATAAAGCATATATGATTTCATTTTCCCCCGAATCTCCTGGAGGAATTTCGCCCAATCTCATTTAAAAGCCCTTCTTCCTCCATGACAACTCAAGCAGCATTATGACCCCCCTCTTCTCACACACACAAAAAGACACAATAATATCTCCTGGGAAGACAAATCTGGCAACATCATTCCTCCCTCTCCCCCCGACGATCTGATGAAACACGGGTGCATTTACATAGCATCATCTAGAGAGGAGTTTATTAAATTTAGAGCACGTTGCCGGGAGACCCTGTTGTTGAGATTGGAGGGAATTTCTCGTCTCTCTGGGCGATTTTCGACTGATTCGAGCTTAATAAGTTGTAAATGTGAGAAGCCAAGGAGTTGGTCATTTTCTCTACGACGCTCATTTCCGCGCATTGTTCTAAACTTTAGGGAATGATTTCTCGTTTGGATTTTATTTGACTTGTGGCATGTATTTGTGTATTTTTGCTGAGTTGCCACAAAGTATGATGCAACTCATACATGTAAACGTGTGCATCTTATATTTAAATACATGTAATACGCAGTCAATAAATATTAGAAACGTTTCAAAAATTGGGCTTTATTTCATATCGTTGGACAATAAGCTCACAATACCTAATTTTGTGATTTTTATCTAGATGTGCATTGATTTGGATTTTTTTTATTCTATTTCTGATTTCTGGTAATTTTGATTAAGCTTTATGAGTGTTATTATTTTCTTTTTATAATACTTTTAACTGAAGGAATTGAGTTATAGATCAAACGGAGAAGCCCCCTTCAGTAATTGATTCATTTCATTTCACACTCCAGGGTCCCCCGTACCTACCACAGCTTCGTGGTTTAACCGGGATAGGGCCCTGAAGAGCGCTCTGATCTTAATTTTGAAACAGAACCTAGGGTCGAGCAAACCCTAGGCCCAGCACCCCCAGAGGTATCATTCACTTGGAGGACTTTGTGACCAAGACATTTTTAACGCCTCCCAGCCACCATTAATCAAGACGGTGGATCTTTGATCGGCTGGGATCGAACCCGGGTCCCTCCGGACACGAGTCCGGTGCCTTACCGATCGGGCCACCACGACCCTCAGTAATTGCTTAGCAATCCGTAAGGTTTGATGAAATAAGTTACGAATGTGAGAAACCAAGGAGTTGGTCATTTTCTCTAAGACGCTCATTTCGGAGCCATACTCGCTGTTCTGAACTTTGGGAAATGATTTCCAGATTGCTCGTCGGTTGTTTGGATTTTATTTGGACTGTGGTATATGATTACGTATCTTTGCTGAGTGAATAACTGTTAATTTCCCAGTTTTAAACTGGAACCTCTGTTGCCTATATTATGCTATAAAAACAACAGTTTATTTTTTTGCAGCGTACCAATAAAACATAGGTTTTTGAAAGTCTTTTGGGACTTCAAGTTATCGAATATTGACAGTACAATAAACTCCCAATTATCTGCGGGTAGATAATCCGCGGTTCGGGTTATCGGTTAGTCTTACACACTTCAAAATGCTTTTGAAAACACTTCAATCACAAATTAAGTTTTAAAGGAAAAAAGCAACAAATAACTAACCTACTTTTTTAAACAGTTTTAAGGATGTGCTAATATTATAAATATTGTTACTTTTCTTGTTTTTAATGTATTAGTGTGTTGGTTGGTTGGTGTCGTATCCTCAATGAGATTACAAATCATGGTGTGCTTGAATAGTCTTAGCTATATCAATGGCATTACAAGAGTACAAATATTTCTCTGTAGGATAGTTTAAGATGGGAAGACCTGCAGCAACTGCAGGACAGTTGAAAACATGATATGGAGTGAGTTCTTCATCGAGACAGTTTCCACAGTTTTGATAACTTTTAGTCCCATCAGCAGAAATTTTATTTTATTTCTGCTGATTTATTTTATTTCTGCTGATTATTTTCTTTTTTATTAGTGTGTTATTGCTGAAATTTAACATTACATGGATTTTTAACATTCAATTTTATCGTTTTTTAGCTATAATTGAGGTGTATGTGTGAGACTCATATATTTTTTTTATAACTATTATATACACTAGTATCGTTTTTTTACCTATTTGGTAGATTACCCGAGGTATTCGCTAATCCGCAGTTACTGGGCCACCCTACAAAGCGGATAATAGAGTTCTTCGAAGTTTAATCATTTGCTTGGCTTATTATCTGCATCTCAAATTGATCATATCGAAATCTCATGGCTACCCGTTGTTCACATATTTGATTTCGTACATTCAGTTATTTGACACTTGCTTATTCTAAACACTCAACTGTCTGATTCCCAATTATCAGACACAATCGGTTATTTCGACGCAAAAACGTCTAACAAATTTTGTTTTTATTTCTGAGGTATGTATCCTTACGGAGGCATACATTGCAAAAAATAAATGTTGTTTTTACTGTATAATTCAGCTAATTTAATAGTAATTTTACAGTAGTAAACTATAAAAATACTAGTTTACAGTAGTGAACTGTATAATTACTAGTTTACAGTAATAAACTGTGAAACTGCTAGTTTTACAGTTTATTACTCTGCATTTTACAGTTCCAAACTGGAACCTCTGCTGCCAGTATTATACTGCTGTTTTTATAGTATCATACAGATAATTTTATGGTAATAAACTGTAAAATTGCTAATTTTACAGTAATAAACTGTAAAATTGCTAGTTTAAAGTAGTAAACTGTAAAATTGCTAGTTTACAGTAGTAAACTGTAAATTTATAGTTTTTAGTAATAAACTATAAAATTGCTAGTTTTACAATTTATTACTGTGCATTTTGCAGTTTTAAACTGGAACCTCTGCTGCCAGTTTTATACTGCTGTTTTTACAGTATAATACAGCTAATTTTATGTTAATAAACTATAAAACTGCTAATTTTTACCCTAATATACTGTAAAATAGCTAATTTTACAGTTTATTACTGCGCTTTTACAGTATAATACTGAAAACTCTGCTTTCAGTATTATACTGTAAAAACAACAGTTTATTTTTTGCAGTGTAGAAATATTAAAACATTAAACATAAACACACAACAAAATATCCCTTGTCAACCATTTCATCATTCAAAGAGCATTCGTCAGAAATTAAAATCCTATTTAAACCCCATGTCACCACCTCCCTGACCCAACCTGGGAAATTGCCTACTTGTTGCCACCCCGAAAGGCACAATAAATCCCGGCGAGACAAATAGCACGCGGAATAGAAACCTCCCCCCTCCCATTTCCCCCAACTGCCATCTCTTTAATACCAACACGGCTGAATTTACATAACATCGGGGGAACAAAGTTTATTGAATTCCAAACTCGTAACTTGGGTTTTTTTGTGTTGGCAGAGAGACACCTTTTCAGAAGACTGATATATAGAAGAGATCTCCATATACCTTCGAGCGATTTCCGAACGCTTCCACTTTAATAAGTTTTAAAGCTTTTCGAATTCCATCTTGTACTCATAACCCGGGTGTTTACTTCGAGTAAGATTCATTTTGGTGAAGTTTATTTAATTACGGTTCGGTATTTGTCGAGTATCGTGTTTGCGGCTGCCGTTTGCGAAATTTTGTGCGCAAATTAGTCGTTAAATAACGTTTGCAGCTCGACGATGTGTATTAATTTCAGTTTATTACATATTGCTCAACAAAAAAAATTTAGGTTTATTTTAATGGATCTTAATTATGTACGTGTTGCAGTCATTTTTACGGCATTATAAAACCCTGATTTTTTAGTTAACAAGGTTGACCTCATTTAATATTTACGGTGCTTCTTAAAACTATGAAGTTGAAGCTTTGAGTTGAGTTGAGACTAATCCTCCAAATGTCTGACGAAGTCAGACAAGGTCCATCAGACCATTGACCCGGAGGAAATCGAGGACAAAAAGATGTGATTCAAAGATATCTTCTTTGCAAAGTCCCAGACAGTCCGGGGTGTACTCTGGAGAAGCCTGCTGGGTATTGCATTTAGAGCAGACGTCGATGACTTTCCTGCCCTCAATGAATGAGAGACTCTTCGTGTGGCCGCTTGCTAATCTAGAAATTGCAGTTTTCGATGATCTGTCACAATTGAGGGCGAATGAAGAGCCAGACTCTTTGCCAGCGTACCACTCATGGTAGGGAGGGATCTTGAACTCCTTCAAAATCTCAGAATTTACAATAGATTGGTGTTCTAAAAGGGTAAGTTCTAAAGAGGAAGTTGAAGCTTTACGTAGATAGAATAAAAAACTTTCCTCCTAGTAAACAATTAATTTATGCAATACACAGCCAAATGATAAATGAAAAATTGATTTATGTTTTAATAGTCCTACCGAAGTTTTTGAAACTTCAGGTAGTCGAGGTTATACTGTACATATGATTCGCAGTTCATTCCTGATGGGGGAAAACTGTGGCTTCCCTAAAAATCTTATACAGTGAACTCCGGCTTATACGCCGCCCCGAGGGACCAACAGAAAAAGGCGCATAACTGAGAGAGACGCATAAGCGAACAAGCCTATTTAAAGGTCTAAAATGCAACATAAGTTCTAATGAGAGCATGAATAAGAATGTTTGTATAGAAAAGGGACATATTACTGCGGTTTTTGGCATTTGGCAATTACTGTAACGTAACTACAATGATAAAGAGAAAACAAAAATTGTAGCGTACCTAATCACAAATTGTTCCCTTTAAAACGATACATAATAGATAATTGTCCCTCTCCGAATTCTGGTTCATAGGGAAAAAAGGCCTTCCGTGAGCAATAAGGGCGAAAGAATAAAGAAGAAAGTGAAGAAACATGCTTATTTTTTAAAGAAAATAAAATAAATTTTTAATATTTTACAAAAAATTCGGCGCATAAGTGAAATATTTATCTTTAGAGCGACGCATAAACGAATGATATTATCATTATTAGGCTATTGAATGTGCAGGGACCATTGAAAACCATCGTATAAGTGAAAAAGGCGCAGGAAGGAGGCGGTGTTTAAGTGAGAGCGCACTGTATATTACATTCTGTCTCATGATTTAGCAAATTGGAAAATACTAGTCTAGAATTGAGGATTTTTTCCCCATGCTTGTAATATAAATTTTCATTTGATGTATATGTCAACCATGAGTTCATGATCGTGTATTATTATTCGGTAAAATTTGAGGATTCGTTCGGCAAGAAAAGAATTTTCCTTCTCCCAAAAATTGAAGTTCGGCGCGCCGATGACTGTGTGCTCATTTATTTACATATTTAATTATGATACGCAATCGAAGTTTTAACCAGATGTGACTAGAAAAGTGAATGTAAATGTGTGTAAGAAAACTGCTGTAAAAACCCGTTACAACTTACTTAAAGGGACCGCAAATTTTGTTTGCTGTGACAGGAATTTCGTTGTAATGGAATTCAAGCAGTCTAGGTTAAACTCAGCAATTTCATCGAGAGGAACAATTTACACTGCTCGACATTGAAAATGCAACACCAAGAAGGAGTGGTCAGAAATTCATGCAAATTTTACCGTAGACGCACGTCACTGAGTTATGCAAATGATATGAAATGCACAGCTCTCCGACGCACGTGAAGTAAGATATAAGAGAATGAAGTTGAAAAGTGGGCTATGTTCATGTTGGTTTTTCTGCCAGACTAATTATCGGAGAAATTTGGTTTTGTCTCGAAGGATACGTGTGATAGGAGGAAATGCCACGCCGTCCTCAACGAAGACACTTCCAGCATATAGACGACTTTACAAGGGGTATGGTGATCGGACTGAGAAGGGGAGGTTGGTCTATACGTCAAATTGCAGCTGATACCCACATGGATGCAAGCACTGTGCATCGGCTGTGTCGGAGATGGTTGGAAAGAGGAAATGTAGCCACATTGAGGGGTGCAGGTGCAGCCAGAGTGACGTCAGACCGCTTGGATCGACGGATTCACCGACAAGCTGTGGCGGACCCGCAAGTCACTTGTACGTCGATTCTGCAGCACGTGCAAGGTACCCTGGATGTTCCTGTGTCGACCAGAACCATTTCCCGTCGACTGGTTGCACGTGGCCTGCAATCACGGCACCCGCTAAGAAGACTGCCATTGACCTCACAGCACAGACTCAAACGTTTGGAATGGTGCCGGACCAGAGCGACGTGGGTGGCAGAATGGCAAACCGTAGTGTTCTCAGATGAATCCCGCTTCTGTTTGTCCAGCAATAGTCATCGCATACGTGTGTGACGTCGACGTGGAGAAAGATCGAATCCGGCAGTAACTGTGGAACGTCCCACAGCGCGACAACGTGGCATAATGGTTTGGGGCGCTATTGCATACAATTCCGTATCACCTCTAGTTCGTATTCGGGGCACTATGACGGCCCAACGATATGTAGATAATGTACTGCGGCCGGTGGCAATCCCCTACCTTCAGGGTCTGCCAAATGCAATTTTTCAACAGGATAACGCCCGGCCTCACAGTGCTCGAATCAGCCAACATGCTCTACGAGGTGTACAGATGCTTTCCTGGCCACCATACTCTCTTGACTTGTCACCAATCGAACATGTGTGGGACGTGATTGGACGCCGTTTGCAGAACCTGTCACTGCCTCGTTCAGAGGACGAACTGTGGCAAATGGTTGAAAGGGAATGGAGTGCCATCCCTCAGGACACCATCCGCAGGCTTATTGACTCCATGCCTAGACGTGTTTCTTCGTGCATCGCTGTCCGCGGTGGTCCTACTTCTTACTGAGCCGACGCCGTCCTCGCTCTAAATTTTGCTTATTTATTTTGAAATAAATATCACTTATTGTTCCATGCTGTCTCTGTCTTCTTACCAAATTTCATCAATTTCTGACCACTCCTTCTTGGTGTTGCATTTTCAATGTCGAGCAGTGTATCTCACTGAAACGAATATTTCGTTACATTGGCTTTCATTGTAACGGGATTTCACTATATTTTCTCTCTACAAGCATAAAAACGAAAGCAAAATTTTTAGACGATATGCTATTTCTATAAATATAGCTAATGACGCCATCTGTTGATATGATTTGTAACAATTCTTAAAATATAATATTATCTACTTATATTAAAAACTGAGTATCTTTCTCACTATCTTTCTTTCTAACTATCTTTCTTTCTAACTATCTTTCTATCTTTCTATGTCACGCTTCTTTCTCCTGAACGCCAATGAACTGAAAGTCGAACCAGGTACCGATAGATAGGTTATTTTTCAAGCTTCTTTAGTTTCAATTGATATAATTATACGATTTTAATTAGCGAAGATATCAATTAATAAGTAGTCAAATTTAAAGCGATTAAGCCTAATAAATGATTAAATATGAAATTCATTCTTGCAAACCGTCGTTGCCATGAAACGGTGATAACAATGATAATGAGAATTTTGAATGAAGGCTTAACTAAATCAAACACGAAACTCATAAGCGGACCACTTACGTAGAATTTTTATCGCTAGCTACTGGTAATATTTTGAAACATTTATTTGTTGAAGAGCCATCTACTTATATTAAAAACTGAGTATCTATGTCTGCTTTTTTTCTTTGAGCGACCTGAACTTACTGAAACTTTCCTCACCATCTTGAAGGCGTGAAGCATCTCAATAATTCGAATGATTTTTTTATATAGGAAAAAAGTAAAGGCGTGAAGCGCCTGTAAGCGAGCCGCCTTGGCGGGGAGTAGTTTCTTTAAATTTTTTTCTCACTACTTTCAGGGCACGAAGTGCCCGTGCAACGCCGGGCCACGTGCGTGGTATGTCTTGAAATCGAATGAACATTAAATTATATCAAATAATATAATTTCAGAATGAGGTAAAAGTTAGAGAGGGGGGACGTTATGCATCAGCATGCCGCAGGAAGCTAATCTAGCTGCCCTGGCAGCTAGTCTACTTATATTAAAAACTGAGTATCTTTCTCACTATCTTTCTTTCTAACTATCTTTCTTTCTAACTATCTTTCTATCTTTCTATGTCACGCTTCTTTCTCCTGAACGCCAATGAACTGAAAGTCGAACCAGGTACCGATAGATAGGTAATTTTTCAAGCTTCTTTAGTTTCAATTGATATAATTATACGATTTTAATTAGCGAAGATATCAATTAATAAGTAGTCAAATTTAAAGCGATTAAGCCTAATAAATGATTAAATATGAAATCCATTCTTGCAAACCGTCGTTGCCATGAAACGGTGATAACAATGATAATGAGAATTTTGAATGAAGGCTTAACTAAATCAAACACGAAACTCATAAGCGGACCACTTACGTAGAATTTTTATCGCTAGCTACTGGTAATATTTTGAAACATTTATTTGTTGAAGAGCCATCTACTTATATTAAAAACTGAGTATCTATGTCTGCTTTTTTTCTTTGAGCGACCTGAACTTACTGAAACTTTCCTCACCATCTTGAAGGCGTGAAGCATCTCAATAATTCGAATGATTTTTTTATATAGGAAAAAAGTAAAGGCGTGAAGCGCCTGTAAGCGAGCCGCCTTGGCGGGGAGTAGTTTCTTTAAATTTTTTTCTCACTACTTTCAGGGCACGAAGTGCCCGTGCAACGCCGGGCCACGTGCGTGGTATGTCTTGAAATCGAATGAACATTAAATTATATCAAATAATATAATTTCAGAATGAGGTAAAAGTTAGAGAGGGGGGACGTTATGCATCAGCATGCCGCAGGAAGCTAATCTAGCTGCCCTGGCAGCTAGTCTACTTATATTAAAAACTGAGTATCTTTCTTTCTAACTATCTATCTATGTCACGCTTCTTTCTCCTGAACGCCAATGAACTGAAAGTCGAACCAGGTACCGATAGATAGGTAATTTTTCAGGCTTCATTAGTTTCAATTTATATAATTATACGATTTTAATTAGCGAAGATATCAATTAATAAGTAGTCAAGTTTAAAGCGATTAAGCCTAATAAATGATTAAACTTCCAAGACATTTATTTCTTACCGTTGCCATTTTGAATTAAAACGTTAATTAAATTATTGAACTATTTAAAATTCCAAGATATTTATTTCTTTCCGTTGCGATTTTAAATTAAAACGTTAATTAAATTGAACTTTTTAAAATGAAAGAGTGTTATTTTTTTCCATTGTCATTTTGAATACGTGTTATAACAAAGTTCTAACAATTGTTTTTATTCTAATTATTAATGACATATTTTTTCTCTGGTACCATTTTGAAAATGTGTTTTTAAATAAAATTGCAATTGCTGTTTTTAGAAGGGACTTTTTTTGGCTGCGATCCAAATATTAAAAGAACTTTTTCGTTTAGAATTTTGCAATTAATTTTACAGGAAGAAAGCGGTTTGGAAATAATTGTTTTTGGAAAGGAATTTTATTTGTTATTTAGGGAGAGTGCTAAGTATGCGCTACTTGACATCGTCTTTATTTTTGAGGAAGCATGTGCAAATAATTCGATTGATTCTTTGATGCAGGAAAGCTTTTTAGCGAGCCGCTTTAGCGGGGAGTAGTTTATTAAACTTTTCCTTGGTACTTTAAAGGCTAGCCGCCTTGGCGGCGAGTAGTTTATTGAAACTTTCCTCGCTACTGTAAAGGCGAGCCGCCTTGGTGGCGAGTAGTTTTCTCAAACTGCCTTCACTACATTACAGCCCGTTCAACGCCGGGCCACGCAGCTAGTAGTATTTGAAATCTTGCTAGCGAAACAATCGCTTTATAAATCTAATGTAAAAAAGTTCAGAGATAGTTACAGAAAATAAAAACAATCCTTTGGATTCATTTATTATGCAGTTATTTTTCAGCATTGCTACCTTCACTTAGTATGCGATCACTTATTGCTAAAGGACTAGGGCAAAGGGGAAAATAAGAGTTTTTTCCTTGTCATTTAGAAGTAGAAAAATTATGCACAGTTAAAAAGAACTATTGTTGCGTGACATTTTAATACGCACTAAGCTTTTTTTTTTTTTTTTTTTGTAAAGGAGTTGTGTTTCCTATTACCTATATCTTATTTTCTCCCCCTCGAGATTACATTCTTCGCAAAAACTATAATTATAATTTTCAGGAATATTTTCTGATTGAAAAACAATATTTTCGGTTCATGGCAGCCTTTGCTCATTAAAGCTGTTACCTAAAATCATAAAAATCAATCAGAACATAAATTACAGGCAGAAATCACAAAAAAATCTAAAAATATAAACTAAATCGACTTTTAAAAATAAGTTCTAAATGAATAAAAGCTGTCAGTATTGAAATAAGAAACATAATACATAAATGGACAAAATTAATTAATAAAAATATAAAACTACTGCTCTCCAAAATAGCAACTCATTTTCTAATTAACCACTAACTGATGTTCCGACTTTGACTTTGACCTTTTAACCTTTGTAGGAATCAAAGACTCTTTGATCATTTATCTGAAAATTTAAAAATGAACTGCTATCGAAGATGACTTGGAAAGGTTTGAACTAAATCGATCGAATTTAGTAAAAAGAGCAGACGTAAAGGTCGCATCTGTAAATGTTGGCTTACCAAAGGTCAGAATGAATTAACGTGCAATTAATTCACGGTAATTTTGATCCTCAGTTTCTCAATTTTCAATTTTTTTTTTCAAATATTAACAAAAAGCTGATGACCATTGCTGAAATACAGTATAATTTTTCAAAATCAGAAATAATTAAAATATATTTTTAAAAAATACATTTTTAATCCTGGTTCAATTCTGTCCTGTCTAGTCCTGGTTATGAACCTAGTAAAAAAATTATGATGTGAAAAAGAAATTGTGCATTGAGAATATCTTATCAAAACAGTATTTCGAAAAAAAAGACAAACAAATGTGCTTCTGCAAAAAATCACCTTACGAAAGAAAGCACTACGGATTATTTTGCGTATAACGAGATAAAGTATCTCGTAATATTTTGTAATTTGCAAAAGAATGTATCACGTTATTGTTTGTGAATGTGAAATTTGGAGTCAAAGTATAAAGTTATATAGTATAACAAAATTATTTGCCAATTACGAGGTAAAGCATGACATACATTTTACCACCTTATGAAAGAAAGCATGACGTAATATTTTGTGCGTAACGATATAAAACATCTTGTAATACTATGTAATTTACGAAAGAATGAAAGTTATACTTTGTGCCAAAACGAGATAAATCATCTCGTAATTTTTTATATATTACAAGAGGTTACGACGTAAAACGAACGCTAATAATACCTTTTTGAAATATATTTTCCATTGTAATAAAACAAAACAAATCTTACTTAGTAATATTTTTATACTAGCTTTATACCCGGCGTTGCCCGGGTGCGTATTAATACAACATAGCATTCAGAAAAGAAAAAAAAAATTTGGAAGAATTCCATTCTTATTTGGGTATATTAAACATAAACTACGCCCATGTGTTTCTAATGCATCAAAGAACCTCTGGCCCAAGAGTGGTTAAAATCTGGAAGAAAAACAGGATTCACGGAAAGTTCACAAAAAAAAAAATATATAGCATCAAGTAAAAGAGAAAAAGTATGAGGTTTTTAATCCACATTTTTGCAAAATTCCTCTAATAGAAGTACTAAAAAAGCTCGCAAAAATTAGAATTAAATATCCGTAATTTTATCAAGTTGTATGCTTAAAGGTTCATGTCGATTACAAATATAGGCCTAGAAAGGCCATTTTCTGATTTTAAAGGCCATTTTATTATTGCAACATACCTCTTATTTGGTTGAATTCAGTCCACATGATTGTACAAAAAGTTCTAGGTACAAACTCCCAAAAGAACTTAATTATCACGGAAAGTTCACAGAAAAATAGCACCAGCTAAAAGCGAAACATGTATAAGGCTTTTAATCCATGTTTTTGCATAATTCCTCTGATAGGAGGATAAGAAAAAAATTTTCTGTATCATACATATTTTGTGCTAAATGAGAATATGAATTATAATTGTTTTTGACTTATTTCATGCTAAAATGAAATAGGTGAGCCTTGAAATGAAAATTCATTGTTTTAATTTTAATCTTTGTTGGAAAATGCTAATATTTAAATACCATTAATTTTATCAATTTGTAACCTAAAGGCTCATGTCGATTAAAAAAAATATGCCTAATAATAGGCTAGATTCCTATAAAAGGGTCATTTTTTGACAAAAAACTTGAATTTGAGCTTTTTAGATTTTTTAAAATTTCAAGACCCCGCATATGAGAATTCTAGGGCATCAAGGAACCTCTTTTTCAAGTTTGATGAAAATCTGACGCAAACTGTAGATTTGTATAGAGAACAAGTATACAAACAAACATACAAGCATTCACTCATTTTTATTGATATAGATTGCTCATTGATGCTTAAATTACGTTAAAAGTAATAAAATATCACAAACTGTAGTGGAAAAAACATTCTTCGCCATTTTAGAGTCCTATTCCATTGCTCCTCTGCCATTTCTCTCACCATTACGATTTTTTTTCCCTTTTCAGACGAAATTAAGCCGAATGTTCTTGACTAATAAGAATAATTGGGTAATTACCTGTCGCTGTAATTGCATTGCCGTTTGACACAGGACTGTTTTATATGATGAAAATTCGATAATCCAAATTTCATTACATTAATTGGACATTATGAAATTGCTTTAGGAGTAAAATCTTCTTGAAGTAATGTACTAATGCATAAAAGAGTCGGCTAACATGATTTTTCATATTTCGGAACCGTTTTAAGTTGGGTTATAAAACAGTGATAGGGACTTTTTCTGAATTACAGTTCGTTAAGAAAAAATCTATTTGAGTGCGTAAATGTTTATGAAGAAATTTCACGGCAAACTTCCGAGCATCCGGAATTTTGTTATGCGGGGTTTTGTATTATCCGAGCGATTTGAAAGTATTTGATGTCCGATTTTTATGCATATTCCTTGCGTGTAATAACCATTGAGATTAAATGAATTTGTTGCAGTTCTAATCTATGTAATTGTAAGTTGTGAAACAAAAAATAAAATTCCGTACGTATGAAAAGAAAAAAAAGTGAAGAGCATGGATGATTCCGTTCAAGGAGAGACACTTGACGTTCAATACCTATTTCAAAAATCGCCCACTGTCTATGTTGCCGAAATCGTACTGTAAAGTGAAACATGAAATAAATATACAGTAAAACCTCGGTTATTTGTAACACAGTCAAATCTCCAAAGGACCTTTAAAATCAATTCGTCTTAACCGTAGTTAGCCTTATCCGACGTAGACATTAATCAGAAATGTAGTTCGTTCTAGCAGTAATTAATTTTAAGAGTGTTCAAATTAACGAATTCCGACTGTAATTAGGAATCACCGACTTCGAGAAATCGAAATTTTCATGCAATTGAATTTTCAGATTACTCACAAGTATATATGCTAGTTTTTGTTACAAAAGACTCTAAATTAGTGTACGGTTTAGAGAAAAATTTGAAAAATAGGAAGAAATCAGTAGCGTAGTAGTTTATTGGTAGGGTACCCATTTCAAGTCCGCCCGGATTGGTGTCCATACTCATGAAATGTCCGGATATAACAAAAAACAAATTCAGTCAAATGAACGAACAACACTATAAAGCTCACATGTGTAATAAATAATCAAATGTTATATAAAAAAAGGAAAACTTGTTTTTCTCACAGTTTGTTTCTAAGCGAAAGGTATAACTCTTATAAAAGGTATAACTTATTTCTTAAATAGTCATACTGTCGCACACAGAGTTGTCGATGGAATTTCAATAAAATACAATTGTGTTAAAAATATATTGAATTAATTTTCTTAGTTATAAAAATTTTTACAATTTTGTTTTCAAAGTAAAAATGCGTTATTTAAAAATTACATATATTTTTTGAAATGTAAAAACAGCCCAGCATTTTCAAGCCAAAACATTACACCCCACCCTCTTTCATGAAAAGTGTTCAGTGTTAGCCTTAACAATTTAGCTTAACGTTATGTACAAGTGATCTGAATTTTTAAATTATGAAAGGTTTTTGGAATTCCGCAAAGAAAAAGAAAAAAAAATCGTTGGACAGAGTCTCGGATAAATCAGTTTTGCTGTAGTTATCGCAGTTACTTGTGTCATTTGATGCAAAAGGCCAAGTGACCTTTGACGGAACAAATGGAAACATTTTCACTTCTTAAACAATCTAGTAACATGCTGACTTGAAAGTTCTGTTCCTAATTGTGGACTCTTTCTCTTTCAGAGGATCAAGTGCCATTCGGTTTTCCGAGGTTCTCCGTTCAGCCCCAAATCCAGGGCGTGGAAAAGGGGCGCAACGCCCTGCTGCCGTGCCGGGCCGAGGGATCGCCCTCGCCCACCATCCGGTGGCTCAAGAGCTACATCCCGGTCGACATGAGCGAGCATCGGTACTCGCTTGTTCAAGGATGTAAGTGCTCCAGACAATGGATTCTTATTGCTCATTTTAACGCACTACTCGCCAAAAGTACAGCTGTGTTGAGAAATCTAATAAGATCAACACTGCAAAAAATGAACTGCTGTTTTTACAGTAAAATACTGGCACCCGAGGTTCCAATGTAAAACTGTAAAATGCACAGTAATAAACTATCAAACTAGCAATTTTACAATTTCTTACTATAAAGTGAGAAAATTTACAGTTTATTGCCGTAAAATTTAGCTGTATTATATTTTAAAAACAACAGTATAATACTGGCAGCCGAGGTTCCAGCTTAAAACTGTAAAATGCACGGTAGTAAACTGTTAAACTAGCAGTATTACATGTTATTACTGTAAAATTAGCAACTTTACAGTTAGTGTACTGTAAAAGTAGAAATTTTACAGTTTAATTCTAAAATCAGCATTTTTTACAGTTAATTACTATAAATTTAGCTATATTATACTGTAAATGTAACATTCCTTTTTTACAGTGAAGAAGTGAAGCAATATTTTTTTCAATTCAAGATTTTTAATGTTAAATTAGTTTAGAGACAAACTTTGATTGAGTAATTGAACAAAATTGATTACTGAGTTTTATTAAAAGTAGCACTTAAAACTTTTCGCTTGATCAGAAATCAGAATCCATTTTTTTCCTCTGGAATAAAATAAAACATCGGAGTAATCTCAGGTTCTTCAATTAAAAAGGTTGAAAAAAACGTTATAATTGGGTGCAATTGAATCAAAAAGTAGTTAATATGTCTTGCATCGCCTCTGGCAGCTACTTTTTAGGCATCCATAAGGTTTCCGAATATGGGTTCCGAAATTTTGGGGTGCCAATCTGGTTGGTTTTCGAAATTTTTCCACCTTTTTTACATTTTAAAAATCAGTTTAATTGAAAAAAAAATCTACTTTTGGGTTTACCATTTAGAAAATGTTAGATGCAATCTGCATAATAAATAGTATAGTCATAAGGCCCACCAAGTACGTGCGGAGTACGTACTTTAAAATCTGTAGATTATCCTGTATTCTTTAAAGCTACTGCTAAATCTAAGTAACGTATATTTTTCAAAGAAAAATGTCTGTTATAGTAAATAATTTGGCATTAAATTTTAGAACAAGCCATTGACTAAAACACAATGAATGTTAACATTTCAGCAAACTCAATCACATTTTGGCTTTTAAAGTCTCCCCCTCTTACTTACTTACTTGGAAACAAAAAGAAATTCAATCTCAATAAAATCTGCCAATCGAGCAAAAACGCTTCATGCCTTAAATTTAGAGAAAATGAGATAAACATCTTATGTGCCTGAATCCGGGTGCTGTAAATCAGGGCGATGTTGTTGATAAAGTTCCTTACACCTTTCCTTCGAAAGTAAATCAGATGTTTTTCTTCTCTAAGTAGAAATGATGTTGTACAACAAAAGGCTCGTAAACTTCTGGCATTCAATTTCCTTAACTTAGATGGCTTCTTACACTTTCAATAGAATATAAAATCCTTGCTTGCCAAAATATTATTAATCTAATAGTTTTCTCGAAAATTTAAATATGTGATAAGTAATAAGGGATGGATTTTGATGAGGTTTGCGTGTAAGAACTGTGCTCTATTTTTGGACATTTGGGTTTTATTTTTAACACTTAAGTCTTTACTTTTCGATTTTCGGTCATTTTATATGATATATAAACTGCTTCTTTTGCGCTTCATATTTCAAGTTTCTTACAAAACCAAAAAAAAAATACTCGTAAGTTAGGAAGACTTAAGGGAAGAACTAAGTTCAGAGTACGAAAGAAATCTGTTGTTCCAAGACACACACACACACACAGTCCAGGGTATCCTTGCCTACTCCTATACGTGGTTTAATTGGTTGGATGGGGCCTTGAAGAGTGCTCTGCTATTTCTATCCAGACCAGGAGTCGAGCATTCCGTGGTCTAGTATCTCC
Organism: Uloborus plumipes; assembly: GCA_038373865.1. Classification (NCBI taxonomy): domain Eukaryota; kingdom Metazoa; phylum Arthropoda; class Arachnida; order Araneae; family Uloboridae; genus Uloborus; species Uloborus plumipes. Next base: position 12,666 of record JAXGGA010014143.1, on the reverse strand, counting down.
CAGAACCGGAGGTATGGAATGGGAACTTGGAAAACTTTGTGATCACAATCCAAATTTAACTTGCTACAGTCACCATTTGTGATCTCGGTGAATCTTCAAACGGTCAGGACCGAACCGATCGGTTACGAAGGGTCCGATGCGATACCGATCAGGCCACCATTATCATTGTACCATGACAGAAGTTTTACTACAAAGAATGTCAACAAGTTATGGCACATTTTCATAAGAAAACAGGGGCAACTAATGTCGGGTACACATTTGGTCATATATGTTGTTTCACTTATAAGTTTTTTACTTCCCTTTACGTAGTAAAGGAAGTATTGTCAACGTGAAAAAAAATTCCCTCCAATTTCAGTCTAAAATTGCAGTTTACTCACCTTCGAAAGAATTCTGAATAGTTTCTTCGGTCTGTTTTCACTTGCATATGTACCTGCAAACGTATGGACAACCAAAACATCCATTTTGACCATTTAATACGAGTTTTCTCATGATGTCTGTCTGTATGTATGTATGTGCGTATGTACATATGTATGTGTCTCGCATAAATCAAAAACAGGATGTCGCTGAATATTGACATTTTGCATGTAGGTTGTGAGTGGGGTTTTATTGTTCACCTCCCATTTTGGTACGTTCAGGTGTTCCAAAGAATGTTTTTTACCCCCTTTTGGAACATATCAATGCTAATTTCAATACAGGCTTAAGTGATGTTATAATTTAGTGACCACGTGTTGATATACCGCCTAGCACTTGCGGTATATTTTTTGTCGTGATTTTTTTTTTTTTTTTTTGTAATTATTGTAAAATCTCTCTGCAGCAGTATCCAAAGCATCGATAAAACCCTGTATAACTATAATACTTTTAGTACCCATTATCGCCTTTACAAAAGAGCAGTATTGTTTGTAGTGATGAACCTTTACCAAAAGGACGCTTATTTCAAGAAATACTGCCATTTTTTATCAATTTAAAATGAAAGTACCGTTTAAATTTTAGGTAAACGAATTTTTTTTATCCTTCCTGAGTGAAATTCTCTTTGATAACAAGTCCAGAATCTTCAACTCCTACCATTCAATCAAGTACAGTGTCCGCCGCTGACAGACAAATACAAAAGCAGTTGATTTAATTAACCGGGTCCACTGTATATTCATTGGTCTCTTCTTAAAAAGCAGATTTTAACCAGGAATGGTTTGATCCTCTTTAATACGCTTTTATTAGTTTCACATGTGGGTTTGTTTGTTTGTATGTATGTAACTCTGAATAAAAGATAAAATTCACGTCCTTCACAAATATAAATGCAATTATATTTAATACTATTATTAATACTAAAGGCTAAACTATTATTACATGTTGATGTATTATGAGTGTTTCAGTTGTTTGTATGTAACTCTGAATAAAAGATAAGATTCACGTTCTTTGCAAATATAAAAGTAATATATTTAATACTATTATTATTACTAAAGGCTGAACTATATTACGAGTTGATGCATTATAAGTGCATGTAAACTAAGCGGATATTCAATAGTTTTGAAACTTCTTTTTAGTTTGATTTACTCTAATAGCCTATTTGTTTAGTTTTTTTAACTATATCTATTTTTATTTTTATTATTTCTACCGTAAACATATAACAAATAATCCATAATTATTCTTTTAAATCATCTTAAATGTATATCGTCTCTCGCAATATAATACACTAGGTGGCCAAAAGTATCCGGACACTTTCAAAAATTCACATTTTTACATATAGCTGGAGAAATAAGTGATCAATTGTTCTTTAACTTTAGTCATACAAAATATAGGCTTCACCGAACATTTCCAAGTTGAAATTAAATTACCCTTGCATTTGGGGGACGATAAGAAGGGGGGTCGAAAGAATAACCGCTTTTTGACCATAACTCTTTGAAAATAGCTCGGAATAAGCTATGCATTTCAGTAATTAATTAGCATACTATGTATAATTACTATACAAATTCAAATGAACGCACCACCCTTACTTCCGAAGATATGAAACATTTTTTAAAAAACGGCAATTTTATTTGAAGGGTTTTTGCTCATAACACGCAGAGTTTTTGATCAAACCTTATCAAAACTTCAGGAAAGATGACAAAATACAAGAGAAAGAACATACTAAAACGGTTTTTAAAAATATTAAAAATCCGATGAGATATGAACGTTAAAAGGAAAAAAAAATTCACGGCGCATGCGCGAACGACAGAAATTTATAACTACAAAAATATTGTAGCCTGGTATATACTGCATCTTATAAAAAAAGTTCCAGTTGAATATCATGAAAATTGAAAAAGATATCAGCGATCTAGTGAGCTGTATTTCATTCATTCGCAGACAATACATACATAGTGAGGGTCTGTCCACAAAGAGCTATTTTTAAAATAAAGGTTATTTCGTCATCGTTCAAAACCAACGTTTCAGGGGGTCTCCGGATACTTTTGGACACCTACTTATAAGGTCTTTTTGGCCGAATGGGCGAAATGTGACTTCTATGCCAAATATAAATTTTTAAACAGTATACAATTTAACATTGAAAAATATGCTCGATTGTCCCCACACTATTTGTGAACAACCCCTCTCCATTTATGAATTGACTGCAAATGAATGAATTACAGCTCACTAGATCGCTGATATCTTTTTCAATTTTTACGATATTCAACTGGAACTTTTTTTATAAGATGCAGTATACACCAGGCTACAATATTTTTGTAGTTATAAATTTCTGTCTTTCGCGCATGCGCCGTGCAAAATTATTTCCTTTTAACGTTCATATCTCATCGGATTTTTAATATTTTTAAAAACCGTTTTAGTATGTTCTTTCTCTTGTATTTTGTCATCTTTCCTGAAGTTTTGATAAGGTTTGATCAAAAACTCTGCGTGTTATGAGCAAAAACCCTTCAAATAAAATTGCCGTTTTTTAAAAAATGTTTCATATCTTCGGAAGTAAGAGTGGTACGTTCATTTGAATTTGTACAGTAATTATACATAGTATGCTAATTAATTACTGAAATGCATAGCTTATTCCGAGCTATTTTCAAAGAGTTATGGTCAAAAAGCGGTTTTGCTTTCGACCCCCCTTCTTATCGTCCCCCAAATGCAAGGGTAATTTAATTTCAACTTGGAAATGTTCGGTGAAGAATATATTTTGTATGACTAAAGTTAAAGAACAATTGATCACTTATTTCTCGAGTTATATCTAAAAATGTAAATTTTTGAAAGTGTCCGGATACTTTTGGCCACCTAGTGTATCATATTGGTCCACCTTTATGTCGTTGAATCGAAGTTTTGCTGCTTTTGGTAATGAAGTAAATAATTTCTTGAAGCAAAGTACACTGCTCGACATTGAAAATGCAACACCAAGAAGGAGTGGTCAGAAATTGATGAAATTTGGTAAGAAGACAGAGACAGCATGGAACAATAAGTGATATTTATTTCAAAATAAATAAGCAAAATTTAGAGCGAGGACGGCGTCGGCTCAGTAAGAAGTAGGACCACCGCGGACAGCGATGCACGAAGAAACACGTCTAGGCATGGAGTCAATAAGCCTGCGGATGGTGTCCTGAGGGATGGCACTCCATTCCCTTTCAACCATTTGCCACAGTTCGTCCTCTGAACGACAGGTTCTGCAAACGGCGTCCAATCACGTCCCACACATGTTCGATTGGTGACAAGTCGGGAGAGTATGGTGGCCAGGAAAGCATCTGTACACCTCGTAGAGCATGTTGGCTGATTCGAGCACTGTGAGGCCGGGCGTTATCCTGTTGAAAAATTGCATTTGGCAGACCCTGAAGGTAGGGGATTGCCACCGGCCGCAGTACATTATCTACATATCGTTGGGCCGTCATAGTGCCCCGAATACGAACTAGAGGTGATACGGATTGTATGCAATAGCGCCCCAAACCATTATGCCACGTTGTCGCGCTGTGGGGCGTTCCACAGTTACTGCCGGATTCGATCTTTCTCCACGTCGACGCCACACACGTATGCGATCACTATCGCTGGACAAACAGAAGCGGGATTCATCTGAGAACACTACGGTTTGCCATTCTGCCATCCACGTAGCTCTGGTCCGGCACCATTCCAAACGTTGGAGTCTGTGCTGTGAGGTCAATGGCAGTCTTCTTAGCGGGCGCCGTGATTGCAGGCCACGTGCAACCAGTCGACGGGAAATGGTTCTGGTCGACACAGGAACATCCAGGGTACCTTGCACGTGCTGCAGAATCGACGTACAAGTGACTTGCGGGTCCGCCACAGCTTGTCGGTGAATCCGTCGATCCAAGCGGTCTGACGTCACTCTGGCTGCACCTGCACCCCTCAATGTGGCTACATTTCCTCTTTCCAACCATCTCCGACACAGCCGATGCACAGTGCTTGCATCCATGTGAGTATCAGCTGCAATTTGACGTATGGACCAACCTCCCCTTCTCAGTCCGATCACCATACCCCTTGTAAAGTCGTCTATATGCTGGAAGTGTCTTCGTTGAGGACGGCGTGGCATTTCCTCCTATCACACGTATCCTTCTAGACAAAAACCAAATTTCTCCGATAATTAGTCTGGCAGAAAAACCAACATGAACATAGCCCACTTTTCAACTTCATTCTCTTATATCTTACTTCACGTGCGTCGGAGAGCTGCACATTTCATATCATTTGCATAACTCAGTGACGTGCGTCTACGGTAAAATTTGCATGAATTTCTGACCACTCCTTCTTGGTGTTGCATTTTCAATGTCGAGCAGTGTATTATTAACTTCTAAATAAAATTTTCTTAAAAAATCATTTCTTTTTGGAAAACCCTTTACTTTCTCTTTTCAGCTTATTTTTTAGCTTCAAAATCACTCTACCCTAAATCTATTATTTTAAATCATTCGCATATTACCTGCGAGAAAAAAAAATCCGTCACGTTATTCAAATCTTTTTATAATAATGTGGCTTAAAACTTTATTCTAATTTTCCGTTTTCAACCTTGTGCCTCCTGTTCTCAAATTTCGCCGGGAATATTCGTTCTTAATGATCTGATGCTTCCATTAAACTTGTGTTTTTACAGAATTTGACAAATTACTCTTGCAGTAGCATTTCTTTTTCTTTCGTGAAGTTATTTGTTTTGTATTTTTATTTTTGGGAAATCTTGAATTTTCCTTTCGTTTATCATCATTAAGAACCCTCTCTCGGTTTGAAAATTTTTCTCGGGAGAAGAGAGTTGTTTTCTCCCTTAGTTTTACTCTTTTCATTTTAAATGTTGTTTACTTTGTCGTTGCTTGAAGAAGAAGCATTCTTTGTTCACACCGCTAAAGATTCAGGAAGCTTTTATGGTAAATGTCACTGTAAAATGTAGCGTTTACCGTACAAGAAATTGTTACAGTGAATTGTACCGATAAGAAAATTGCGATTGTAGCGCCAATTGATCAACACGTGACTTACTGTTAGATGCGGATGACACCCTATTTCTGCACTCCTAATGTGTCTCAATGTCTCATACGGTACCGTGGATAGTAAAGCAGTGTAAAAAAATGGGTCCCGGGTTCGATCCTTGTCGTTCGTATCTCGCGTTTTTTAATTCTCGTTTTCTCTTCCGTAAAATTTTACAGTAAAAAATATTTTACGGTAAAAGTTACTGGCAACGTCGATGCCAGTAACTTTTACCGTAAAAATTCAGGAAAATTTTTAACAGTGCAGTTGCAAAATTTTATGTGGTAACTCTCTGAAGAAATTATATTTTATTTTAAGAGCATACTTATTACGTTCAATCTTCAATGCAAATACTGAGGTTTTAACGATAGTTAAAGAAATTGAAAGACACCTAAAATAATTTATTCCAAAATATGAATGTAAGGGTAGCAGAAAACACACGGAAAAGTTAATGAACATTTTTTAGGGAGTAGGAGTCGTGGTTTGGACTGGTTTTGGGGTAAAGTAGTCGGATTCGGAGTCTCGAGTCAAAGACTTGAAAGCTCTAAAAGTCGGAGTCTGTATTTTTAATCAGAGAGCTTTACCTAGGCTGCTGAGTCAGAATCGGAGACGGACACATTTTGAAAAAAATGAGTCGGAGTAGTAATCAGATGCTCTAAATTGCCAGGAGTCTCAGTTGGTTATTTTCTCTCAGACTCCACAACCCTGATATTCCATATGAAATTATTGCTAACTATTCGCTTAAAGATTACCATTACATTTATTTGAACTGCAGGTAAACAAACTTATTGTTTTATTTAATCACATGCTGGAAATCATGAATTATACACTGTTAAAAAATGAATGTTGTTTTTACAGTAAAATACAACTAATTTTATAGTAATAAACTGTAAAAATTGCTAATTTAAAAGTAATAAACTGTAAAATTTCCGAATTTAATGTACTAAACTGTGAAATCGCGAATTTTACACCATTTGAAATCACTACTGTTGACAGCAATAAACAGTAAAAATGCTAATATAACTGTTTATAACCGTGCATTTTACAGTTTTAAACTGGAACCTCTGCTGCCAGTATTATACTTTTGTTTTTACGGTGAAATTCGGCTAAATTTCACTGCAATAAATCGTAAAATTCTTAACTTTACAGTAAGAAACTGTAAAATTGCTAGTTTTACAGTTTATTCCTGTGCATTTTGCAGTTTTAATTGGAACCTCGGCTGCCAGTATTATACTGTAAAAACAAACGGGTTAGTGACAATAGTGTAACTCAAAAATTTTGCAAATTGACTTATACATGTATTCGAACTCCACTTTAGTTCCTCTATTAAGTGTACTGATTGCACAAAAGATGAATTCCACATTGGCCACTTAAATGGGCAGAATTTTCTACTATCTTTTAATTGTTAACAGTACTTGCATGCATTTCACATTCTATTGGTAAGCTCATAGTGAATGTAAAATAACAAAAGTTACAGTGGTTTAAAGTTGCTTTAAAATAGTAAGTGCCGTGTAAGTTTTGATAAAAGATTTACTATCAAAAAAATGTTTCGGACTTTAAATACCAACCCCACTTTTATAGTAAATATTTACTCAGTATTTTTTTTACAGTAACTTAATTCAATCGAAAGTATATTTGTAGGACTTACACCACTCTCATTCTAACCTCGACTTGTAGGAAATACCATGTTAAGGTTAAAAATTCTCGTAGTATTTGTTAAGTTTTCAAGGTAGTTGATACTGTGTGTGAAAACAGAATCCTACATGCTTTTATATTTACGCAGCAAAGGTATCACTTTTAATTGGTGTTCATTACCTTGAGTAATTACTACTGGTTAGCATGTGATTAGGATCACATGTTAACCAGCCACAGAAACAGCTCCAAGGCTCATTACTAAACCATTTTCATCATTAAAGTCGATGTGGAATATTTTCGTAGAATTGTTTCATTAAATTTTAGTGAGTAAAACTACAGATAAATGACTCAAAAAGCAACTATTATCAAGTCAATGTCGCTATTTTCAAAAAGAACACCAAAACTTTTCTTCGGAAGGTTTGCTACATTTTTATCAAATGTATTATTAAGTACTCATGCAAAAAAAATTAAAATTTAACATGGGGAACCATTATTTTAAAGTTATATAATTTAGCAATTTGCTTCATTACTCTTGCGTTTCACTGAAACTTTTATTTACATTTTCTCTTGTATACTACCGACTGGATAATCATCATTCAACGCTCCATTTACTTTGAAATTCATTTATTCCAAGTCTTTATGCAGAGACGCCATGTTGATTTGATTTTGAATCACTTATTTATGTATACGATGATTAAAATGAGGCGTTTTAAGAAATCGTTTACAATATAATTTTCCTTCTGATAAATTCAGTTTATTTTTCTCTTCAAAAGAACCTGAAGAACCATTGCAATCAAAAATTTACTTCATCTTTTTTTTGTCAAATTACGTGAAGCATTGTTAAGTAGTTTAATATCTATCGTTTGGATTTTTTTTTATTTGAGTTCTTAAATTACTAAATTTAATGTTAACTTACCCTGCAAAAATGCAGTATAATACTGATAGCAGAGGCTCTAGTTTAAAACTATAAAATGAACAGTAATAAACTAAAATTAGAAATTGTACAGTTTATTAATGCAAAGCAGCAATTTTACAGTTTATTACCACAACATTAGATGTATTACACTGTAAAAATAACAGTGTAATACTACAGTTTAAAACTGTAAAATGAACAGTAATAAACTGTAAAATCAGCAAGTTTACAATTTTCGTTTATTACCATAATTTCACAGTTTATTACCACAAAAAAAGATGTATTATACTGTAAAAACAACATTATAATACTGACAGCAGAGGTTCCAGTTTTAAACTGTAAAATGAACTGTAATAAACTGTAAAATTAGTAATTTTACAGTTTATCACTGTAAAGTGGTAGTTTTACTGTATAGTAGTGTAAAATTACCAAAATTTTACAGTTTATTACCCTAAAACTAGCAGTTTTTACAGTTTATTGCTATAAATTTAGCTGTATTATACTGTAAACAACATCCAGTGTACAAAAAACAACATCCAGTGTACGTATAGTAATTCATGTGGACGGTTTTGCACCGAATCATGCATGTGGCTATATTATCATGCAAAGGGTATGCAGGGTTATCCCGTTTAGCCTGCATGACCCTTGTTTTCGCAACCGTTCCTCCTAGATGCATACTTCCCATTGTAAAAATGATCACTGTAAGGTGCAGAGTGAGGATTATTTAATTTTGCAGAGAAAAAAAAATAGGCAAAAAATGCAAAATTAAACTCTTTATACTATCATAGGTCCCCTAACTTATGTTTAGAGCCATCAAGAGCATGAAAAAAAATAATGCGAACGCAAAAAGCTTGACAGTAATTCGACCAGTATTCACCGAGATATAAAACTCTGCATTTTGTAACGTATACCACTTTTCAGTCGTTGTTAGTAATACCTTTTGGGGGAAAAAATAGCTGCTGAAAGAGTTAAAAATCATAGTTGTGTATAAACAGTGTGCTTTTTCAAAGTGCGCGAGCTTTTGTAGGGTAATAATGCGAACACAAAAAGCTTGACAGTAATTTGACCAATATTCACCGAGATATAAAACTCTGCATTTTGTAACACACCACTTTTCAGTCGTTGTCAGTAATACGTTTTGGGGGAAAATATAGCTGCTGAAAGAGTTAAAAATTATAGTTTTGTATAAACGGTGTGCTTTTTCAAAGTGCGCGAGCTTTTGTAGGGTAATAATGCGAACACAAAAAGCTTGACAGTAATTCGACCAATATTCACCGATATATAAAACTCTGCATTTTGTAACATAAGCTAAATCGGGGGAAGATGCCACAGCTAAGGAATTTTCAATTATTGCAGCTGAAATTGCAATAACAAGCCCATGCAAACAAATACACTTTATTTTTCAATAATATAATTAATCATAAATACCAATGAATACTCTTCAAAGTATAAAATGAAGTCAGAACTTAATGTTGCAGAAAGTCATTTATTTGTGGCATCTTTCCCATATATACGGGGAAGATGCCACTTGTTATGGGGGAAGATGCCATAACATCCCAATAAATAAAAAAATAAGACAATCATTAAAAAATTAAACGTTAAAATAATAACCAAAGAAAACAAACTGAATTTAGTCATATTTGGTTTGAAAAAAAATAATAGCAGCACAAATTTGAATGATAGTCCACAAAAAATTTCACTCAATGAAAATGATCATCATTGCAATCTTTGTGAAACCATCTGTTGCATTCGATGCACTGAATCCATTTACACTTGGAACCTTTTTTAGCATAAAAGTATCCTTTGCACGCAGCACAAAAATCGTCACTATTATCATCGTCCAACTATCACCACTCATATGTAGAGGAATTTTTTCACTTGGGGATGACTGGCTTACATGTTTCTGTTTTCTTCTGTACTTTCGAAGGTTTCTTGGTATGTGTTTTGCCCTTACTCGCCTTTTCTTGCTTTCTTTGGGCCTTTCCCTACATATTTGCTCTCCTCTCGGAAATAGTTAACTTTTTTTTTAACATCCGTGATACGTTTTACGCGTCACTTCAAAGTTTTATATGGAATTCCATAAATCTTTGTTGCAGCCCACACAGTTTTTTGTGCATTCTTTAAATCTTACAGATTGCAGCAAATTTGATTGGGACCAAGAAACGCGTTAAGCTTTACTTTTGTTGTTTCGAGGCATTGTTTAAATGGTAATGAAATGAGAGTTCTATTTTGTAAAAGTTATAATGCCTTAAACGAAAGCATAAGAAAACATGCAAGTCATTTCTTTTCTATTTTACACGATACTATTCAGTGTTATAAAGCAAAAAATAAATGAAATTTAGTTCATTTCACCTATTTGTGAACAATGTGGCGTCTTCCCCTAAGTATATGGGAAAGATTCCACACACGCTTATTTCCTTATTTCTACAATGTTATGACGCTCTTCTACATACATCGTGTGTAACATAATGCATAACTCACTTATATTGCTAATATCGTATTTAAAATGGCAAATACGTTTATAAGCTCTAAGTATGAGGAACAGAATATTGCAAAAGTCGTACTCACCACGTTAAATGCTCATGAGATAAAAAATAACGCCGATTAAAGACGATGAATTCAAACAAATGGCGATGTCACATCCTATGTTGGACCTGACAATTCATACAAATGGCTCAGTATTGCAATCTGACGATGCATAAACGAATTATGATTAAACTTGAGTCTTCCCCCGACTGGCATCTTCCCCGACTTACCTTACACCACTTTTCAGTCGTTGTCAGTAATACCTTTTGGGGGAAAATATAGCTGCTGAAAGAGTTAAAAATTATAGTTGTATATAAACGGTGTGCTTTTTCAAAGTGCGCAAGCTTTTGTAGGGTGTTTTTTTAGATTATAGCATAACACTTGCATTTATTTTTCAATAGCAATCAAAAATATAAATGTTTTTGAAATGCAAATTTAATATACAAAGTTTATTTCGATAACCTGTCATTCTACCGAAAGAGAGATAGATCCTGATCTCATTTTCTGCACGGGCTCTTAGAACTTGAATATCTCTTTGAGTTTTAATTGCCAATTGTTAAATTTTTTTGTTTTGAAATTATTTTTCAAAAAAGATTTTTTCGTGAATATAAGTTAGGAGACCTACTATTATTAATATAAGATGAAGAATAATATCAATTTAGTGTTATAGCATAAAATCGCAAAATTATTTCCATATGGGATCCCTAAAAGTGTTAAATTGCCTTTATAACTAAAAATCTTTTTTAGTGTAGTTTTAGACCACATTTTTTTTTTTTAAATCACTTGAAAACACAATTGAATGTTTGTTACTAGAAAGTATCAGATGAAAAACAAGTATTTCTTTTCCAAAAACCAATTTTATACAGTTTAAAAAAACATGTCAGTAAAAAATCAGTAACGAAATTCTCAACTAACATTAACAACTTTGTATACATGACCGTAATCATTTTTTACGCTTAATAATACATTTCCAATAGTTAATTTGAATACAAAAAATATATAATTAAAAGTATAGTATTAATTTATTTAATTTTTAGACTTTTTAATTTGTAAAAATGTTTCAAGGGTTTTTCAATCATGCATAAAAGCTCTCTTTACTTGTCTTAATGAAAACTGAGAAAGTAAATAGAAAAAGAAAAAAAAACATTCGCTCTTCGATAAAGTAAATAATTTTTGCAATTTGTTTTCTTTTTGGTAACTCAAATATCGCTTCTAATAACTTTTTAGCATTAACTCTGTGTACTTCAAAAGAGATAATATTTTTTAAAAGCTTTATGATAAATGCGTTTTTTTACAAATTCAATTAAAATAATATGGATCTAATTTCTTTTCTTCTGCATTTGTTTTCATTTTCTTTTTTCCTAATTTTGACGAATCGAAAAGAAATGTATTTACTTGATATCGACTTTGTTTTTATTAATGCTGTCTCTTCCCTTAAATTTCATCAACTTTCTTACGATCCATTTTTATGAATAAGAACTTTAAGCTTTTTCTACTAAATAAGAAACGTCAAAGTGAATATTTCGCTTTTTAATAATTAGAAATTCTTGTATGAAAATTATAAATTATATAGAAAGACATGTAGATTTTATCGTAGTATTTTACATATAAAATATATTTAAAGCTTTAAATTAAATACTTCAACATTTGATGAAATATTTTATCTTGGTTATGCGATCAAAATATTTTATGAGCAATGCACTTTTTTCATAATTTTCAATGAACTACTCTCAGTCATTCTCAAATAAAATATTTAATTACGGCATTCTTGAAATGTCTCATTAAATTACTTTTTGTCCGAACATTATTCGCTTACTTATAATTTATGACATTTAGACTTTATCTTACAAGGAGAAAAATGTAGTCAAATGCACAAAATAAAACTGAAAAAGGAATATTACATCTCCATTCTTAGTACATGATTTTTTCATTAAAGCTATGCTCAATGCAAAAAAAATTTAGCAACGACACAGTTAGTATGCAGTTTTCTATTCTTAAAACACCTAAGTTACAGTAATAAACTGTAAAATTCCTAATTTTACAGTTTATTACCATGCATTTTACAATTTTAAACTGGAACCTCGGCTGTCAGTATTATACTGTTGTTTTTACAGCATAATATTGCTAAATTTTACGGCAAAAAACTGTAAAATTGCTAGTTTTACAGTTTATTACTGTGC
>JAXGGA010014142.1:0-32981 GCA_038373865.1 Uloborus plumipes | reverse complement strand
GAAACGCTCAATGTGGGTCACGGTCACACAGTGGCAGGTTTGGGGGCCCGTAGGTCTATAATACAACTATAAAACATTTAGCTTATGAATTTTTGTATCTTCATCAAGGTGCGCATGGTCTTAGGAGCCCCTTGCAATCGTGACCTTTGTAACATGGCAAATCTATCACGGGAGATGACTGTGACCTGCCTAAAAATAATCTTATTCAGCAAATTTGGAGACTTCCTTACAAAATTGCCTTTTAAAAAATCTTTAAAAGAGAAATTTCGTTGATTTTAGTCTTTTCTCATAAGATGTAAATACACTAGCGGAAAAAAAAAATCCCAACACCAAGAAAGACTTGTGTTAGATAAACGAAATTTGGTAGGCGTGTTTATACAACTGAAAGATGACATCGATTGAAATTTCGCGCTCCGCGCATAAGTGTGGCGCAGCTGGCGTCACTCAGAACATGCAAATAAAGCTTGTTTCAAAAGCGTGTTGTGAAGCTCGTGAGTATTATTTTTCCGTGAAAGTTGACGAATTGCGTTCATGTTACCCAGGAATGTTTTTAAGAAGACGAAGAAGCCATTATCAACAGCTTACCGAGTTTGAACGAGGTCGTACAATTTGGCTACGAGAAGGTGGATTTTCATTTCGCGATATTACAGAAAGACTTGGGGGGAAATGTTTCCACCATACATGATTATTGGAAGCTATGGTCAAGGGATGGTACTACCTCAAGAAGATCGAGTTCCGAGCTGCCACGTGGCACGACTGGGAAGGAAGATCGCCGAATCTTGCATACAGCTGTGGCGCATCGTACTGCATCTGCGGCTGACATTCAAACTGCAGTTGGTACCATCGTGACCCAAGGAACGGTAAGAAACTGTTTACTTGAAGGACAGCTCCGAGCCAGGCAGCCTGTAGCCGGTATTCCATTGACTGCAAACCATTGCCGTTTCTGACGGCAGTGGTACCAAGACAGAGTTCACTGGAGGTCGGAGTGGAGATCTGTTGTAATGTTTGATGAAAACGCATTCTGCCTTAGTACCAGTGGTGGCTGTATATTGGTCAGAAGGAGGCCAGGGGACCGCCTGCATCCAAGCGGTCTACGGCCTAGACACACGGGACTCACACCTGGAGTTATGGTCTCTGGAGCAATTTCCTACGACAGCAGGGGCACTCTTGTGGTTATCCCAAACTCACTGACTGAAAATTTGTCGTCAGTCTGTTAATTTAACCAGTAGTACAGCCCTTCATGAGTAGCATTCAAGGGGGCGTTTTCCAACCGGATAACGCTCGCCCTCACATCGCTGCTGTAACGCAATGTGCTCTACAGAGTGCTGACATGTTACCATGACCTGCAAAATCACCAGGTCTGTCTCCAATTGATAACGTATGGGATATCATGGGATGGCACCTCGAGCATCATCCACAGTCAGCAATGACGGTCCTAGTATTGACATAGCAAGTGCAACAAGCATGGAACTCCATACCACAAAGTGACATTCGGCACCTGTATGACATAATGCATGCACGCTTGCAGGCTTGCCTTCAAAATTCTGGAGGTTACACCCTCTATTAAATTAACATAATTTCACATTTGCACAGCATTTTCTTGAGCTTAAATTAGCCAGTAATCTTGTACATTTAATCAATTAAACATGTTAACTAGACAATTGCATTACCCAAATTTCATTACTCTACGGCAATTTTTTCTTGGTGTTGGGATTTTTTTTCCCGCCAGTGTACATCCATTTTTATACAAATAAATACATTTATTCGTTTATTGCTTTATTAAGTCACTTATTCGTTTAGTTATACATTCATTTGATGAAAAATATTTTTAACAATCAGATAGAGAATGTTTCATTAAACACATTGCCTTTGTTTTTTTTAAGGTGAACATTTTTCATTATAGTTTGAAAGTACACAATAACTGCCAAAAATGAAAAATAATGTTTCAGTACTCAAGTTGTATTAAAAAATACGTTTTTCCATCTTTAAGTACAATAATATTCGGAACAAATTTCCAATTTTTTCATTTTGAAACAGTTAAATTATCTCAACTTGTTCCCTTTCCCCCCACACTCCCCTACATGAAAAACGAGATTTTAATGCTCTTTAGATGAATATAAGCTAAAATAACTACACTAGATGGCCAAAAGTATCCGGACACTTTCAAAAATTTACATTTTTAGATATAACTCGAGAAATAAGTGATCAATTGTTCTTTAACTTTAGTCATACAAAATATATTCTTCACCGAACATTTCCAAGTTGAAATTAAATTACCCTTGCATTTGGGGGATGATAAGAAGGGGGGTCGAAAGAAAAACCGCTTTTTGACCATAACTCTTTGAAAATAGCTCGGAATAAGCTATGCATTTCAGTAATTAATTAGCATACTATGTATAATTACTGTACAAATTCAAATGAACGTACCACTCTTACTTCCGAAGATATGAAACATTTTTTAAAAAACGGCAATTTTATTTGAAGGGTTTTTGCTCATAACACGCAGAGTTTTTGATCAAACCTTATCAAAACTTCAGGAAAGATGGCAAAATACAAGAGAAAGAACATACTAAAACGATTTTTAAAAATATTAAAAATCCGATGAGATATGAACGTTAAAAGGAAATAATTTTGCACGGCGCATGCGCGAAAGACAGAAATTTATAACTACAAAAATATTGTAGCCTGGTGTATACTGCATCTTATAAAAAAAGTTCCAGTTGAATATCGTAAAAATTGAAAAAGATATCAGCGATCTAGTGAGCTGTAATTCATTCATTTGCAGTCAATTCATAAATGGAGAGGGGTTGTTCACAAATAGTGTGGGGACAATCGAGCATATTTTTCAATGTTAAATTGTATACTGTTTAAAAATTTATATTTGGCATAGAAGTCACATTTCGCCCATGCGGCCAAAAAGACCTTATAAGTAGGTGGCCAAAAGTATCCGGAGACCCCCTGAAACGTTGATTTTGAACGATGACGAAATAACCTTTATTTTAAAAATAGCTCTTTGTGGACAGACCCTCACTATGTATGTATTGTCTGCGAATGAATGAAATACAGCTCACTAGACCGCTGATATCTTTTTTCAATTTTCATGATATTCAACTGGAACTTTTTTTATAAGATGCAGTATATACCAGGCTACAATATTTTTGTAGTTATAAATTTCTGTCGTTCGCACATGCGCCGTGAAATTTTTTTTCCTTTTAACGTTCATATCTCATCGGATTTTTAATGTTTTTAAAAACCGTTTCAGTATGTTCTTTCTCTTGTATTTTGTCATCTTTCCTGAAGTTTTGATAAGGTTTGATCAAAAACTCTGCGTGTTATGAGCAAAAACCCTTCAAATAAAATTGCCGTTTTTTAAAAAATGTTTCATATCTTCGGAAGTAAGAGTGGTGCGTTCATTTGAATTTGTATAGTAATTATACATAGTATGCTAATTAATTACTGAAATGCATAGCTTATTCCGAGCTATTTTCAAAGAGTTATGGTCAAAAAGCGGTTATTCTTTCGACCCCCCTTCTTATCGTCCCCCAAATGCAAGGGTAATTTAATTTCAACTTGGAAATGTTCGGTGAAGCCTATATTTTGTATGACTAAAGTTAAAGAACAATTGATCACTTATTTCTCCAGCTATATGTAAAAATGTGAATTTTTGAAAGTGTCCGGATACTTTTGGCCACCTAGTGTATTACGTCGTATGAGAACAATTGCACTATTTGACGTAATTATTGGCGACGTCACAGAAATTAGTCGCAGCTTTTGGGAGCACAGACCACAGACCACTGCACTTTCTCGAGTAGCCACAGATAAGAAAACACAGCATTTTCCCGCAGGTTTAGGAAAATTGTGCTCGAATTGTATTGCTTGAAACTTTTACATTTGTTAACTTCTTTGGATGCATGTTTAGCAGCATTTAATGTTTTATGAAATCAAACTTAAGTAAATGTGATATACTCATCTAATTTCTGCCAACATCATTGAAAATATTTATAACTGCATGTTCTGTGTGTGTGACTGAAAGAACTACACAACATATTTTAACCATTTAAAGGTGTTATTTTTTACATTCATATGTACTGGGGCTCTTTTGCTTACCCCAGGTTTTACTCAAAGCCTCCTTAATACTAAATGCGTACTACTACATTTGCCTTAAAGTTTGAGGCATTTGTTCGAAACAAAGCGGCACCTTGCGGCTTGCAGCTATGGGCGATGGATCCAAAATATATTCGAATTAAATATTTTGATTGGTTAATTTTTGAAGTTAAAGTTAAAAATAAACCAATTGTTAATTTTCCTGACAGTTTCTTTGTTTCGAAGAATTTCGATAGATGACAGTGTATTATGAACAAAGAGAGAATTTTTGCTCTGTGTTAAAAACCAGAAAGCAGTGGGCATTTACTATTGCGGTGCATTGACGTATTTTTCAATCTGTCTGTCGCCAAAGATACAGGCTTCAGTAGTCTGAATAAAGCGTTCGAGGCGGGAAAATGCCATTGAACATTGCTCACAGCAGTGTCTCCCTAGTATGGATAATCAGATGTTTCCTTAAACCTGAAGCCTGGCAAAATGCCCTTGAGCAATGTTCACAGGAATACGGTTTCTCTCCGGTGTGGATCCTCAGATGATTCTTTAAACTTGAAGAATCGGAAAATGCCTTCGAACATAAACCACAGGAATGCGGTTTCTCTCCGGTATGGATTCTCTGGTGTCTCTTAAAATGTGAAGCTCCGGAAAATGACTTAGAGCAATAGTCGCAGGCAAATGGTCTCTCTCTAGTATGGATCCTCTGATGTTTCATTAAACTTGAAGAGAATGAAAAGGCCCTCGAGCAATGTTCACAGGAATACGGTTTCTCCCCGGTGTGGATTCTGAGATGTGTTTTTAAAGCTGAAGCGAAGGAAAATGACTTAGAGCAACGTTCACAGGAGTACGGTTTCTCCCCGGTGTGGATTCTGAGATGCCTCTTAAAATCTGGAACGCGGAAAAATGACTTAGAGCAATGCTTACAGGGAAATGGCTTCTCTGCAGTGTGGATTCTTCGATGTGCTTTTAGAGATGAAACGTCGGAAAATGCCTTAGAACAATGTTCGCAGGAGTACGGTTTCTCCCCGGTGTGGATTCTGAGATGTTTTTCTAAAACTGAAGCGTCGGAAAATGACTTCGAGCAGTGTTCGCAGGAGTACGGTTTCTCCCCAGTGTGGATTCTGAGATGTTTTTCTAAAACTGAAGCGTCGGAAAATGACTTCGAGCAGTGTTCGCAGGAGTACGGTTTCTCCCCAGTGTGGATTCTGAGATGTTTTTCTAAAACTGAAGCGTCGGAAAATGACTTCGAGCAGTGTTCGCAGGAGTACGGTTTCTCCCCAGTGTGGATTCTGAGATGTTTTTCTAAAACTGAAGCGTCGGAAAATGACTTCGAGCAGTGTTCGCAGGAGTACGGTTTCTCCCCAGTGTGGATTCTGAGATGTTTTTCTAAAACTGAAGCGTAGGAAAATGACTTCGAGCAGTGTTCGCAGGAGTACGGTTTCTCCCCAGTGTGGATTCTGAGATGTTTTTCTAAAACTGAAGCGTCGGAAAATGACTTCGAGCAGTGTTCGCAGGAGTACGGTTTCTCCCCAGTGTGGATTCTGAGATGTTTTTCTAAAACTGAAGCGTAGGAAAATGACTTCGAGCAGTGTTCGCAGGAGTACGGTTTCTCCCCAGTGTGGATTCTGAGATGTTTTTCTAAAACTGAAGCGTCGGAAAATGACTTCGAGCAGTGTTCGCAGGAGTACGGTTTCTCCCCAGTGTGGATTCTGAGATGTTTTTCTAAAACTGAAGCGTAGGAAAATGACTGAGAGCAATGTTCGCAGGAGTACGGTTTCTCCCCGGTGTGGATTCTGAGATGTGTTTTTAAAGTTGAAGCTTGGGAAAATGACTTAGAACAATGTTCACAGGAATACGGTTTCTCCCTGGTGTGGATTCTCAAGTGTGTCTTAAAATGGGAGGCTTTGGAAAATGACTTTAGGCAATGCTCGCACAAATAATTATCTTTAGAGCAATGATGGATATCCGGCTGACATGCCATTGCAAAAAAATATATAAAAGCATTCATTCATTCAAAAGATGCTGCATTTTCATCAAAATGGACTGTCAAAAGTTTCTTCAGTCTTCAAACGTTAAAAGGATCAGGAAATAACAATACATAATGGTATTCTCTTTTTTAAATGAGAGATCTCACTTTTGCTGAAGCGGAAAAAGTTAACAAAAAATGAGACTGGTATTCTTCTCCCTTTTCGTAACTGAAGCTCTAGAACGGGCTTTGAAGAATAATGAACGGAACAAGCTTTACACATATGTCACAGTTTACGTATGTCACAGTCATGTTTTTGCTACTGTAGAGTCAGAAATGATTTTAATTTTTTATTAAATTCAGTTTCTCCGAGTTTTTGTTACTATAACTTGCATGTAAGACAAACTTTCATGAAGATCTAGCCATAAAACTAAATCGGAATTAACATTTTGTAGAAAAGGATTTACATGGGCAGAAGTATCTGGTCAAATCTGAACACTTATGCAACACACTTTCTCTCTTTTTCCATACTCTTCTCAGTTTCGAAAACCAACAAACCGGTATGATGTCAAGGACTTTTTTTATGCTGATAATTTTCCAATTTTAATGGAATGGCGTGTATTTCTTAATAAAACAAAGCTCACCTAGCGTGCGTCAGTGTACAAACAATAACATACAAGTATTGGACTAACGATGACACAAAACGGGTTCGAATGTGTTACAGAGATCAAATGGGCCGTTTCTCGTCAGAAAACGTTTGCCGGCTCTTGATTTGCTGCTTTTAGTTTATGGCTCACAGCTGATTAGCAAAGCCTTCGTTCAATTTAATCATCTCTCGCTGAAAGGAGCAGTAACGATCACGAATGGTCGTTTGGACGTGGTTCCTCAAATGAAAGGCGAAACAAAGACGTGCGTTGAGGTAGGGCGAGTCAACACTTCTTGCAGGCAGGCTTACTGAATTCCAACATGTGCAGTCCTGATTATACTGAAATGAAATGAAAAGAAGTAAGAGCCAAAACACCTAAAAAATAATAAGAAGAAAAAGTACAAGCAAAGCCATTACGTTCTTGCCGTCCGAGAGCTATAGCAAGGTCGAAAAAACAACTATTTTAAGACGTCTGGCCCTTTTATATAGGGGAAAGTTGAGTAAAACCGGGTAGTCGGGAGCGAACCGGGTACCCCCTTCTAGCCTCTGTAAGCGCTGGAATCGCGTGAAAAACAGAAGAACTACCTTCCACCTTGATGAAGAAGCAGTGGCGATTGCATCAGAACGCAATAGACACGCTTATCTCGTTCCTGTGAAGGAAATTCTATTTGAGTGGTTTTTGCTTACGATTTTTGCGCAAAACAAAACCGAATTGTACTACGTTCCTGTTTCTGCAAGAATAAATGGTATGTAGCTCTCTTTGTACAGCATTTAATTACCTTCATTATCATTGTAAGTATTTGTCTGTAACGTTCTGTATAGTCATTTGAGGCCATGTCTTATGAAAGCTTTATGTGCGGGGTGAATCCGGGTACTAACCGAGGGGCAAAACCGTGTACCCGGTTTCACCCCTTGATTTTTAAAACATAATAAGTCTATTATAAAATGAAAAAACAATTTTTATTTAACCAAATTATTTTACAATGAGGTTTCAAGACAAGATATATTAAACAATAAAATTCAAATATTATCCCCCCGGGGGGGTGGGGGTCGGGAATTAAATTTCTTTTGGGGGCTGGGGAGAACAGTGTTTATGTTAAAAAAATGTTTATTTGACCAATTTATGTTGAATTACTAGTCTATTATAGTCCTTATTTTAGGACTCAGGATGCCGAGAGCCTACAAACGAAAAACGGACCGCCAGTCGTGGAGTGAAGAAGCCATGGAGCTAGCAATTACTGAAGTAATGTCTAGTAGAATGGGTTACATGAAGGCGGCTAAGGAATTCAAAGTCCTCCAGTCTACTTTAGAAGCCAAAATTCGTAAGGCAAAAATAAAAGATTTAACGCCCACGCAAGCTGCAACAAAATGTATGGGATCTTGCACTACTATATTTTCTACAGAGCAAGAGGAACAATTGGTCAATCACATTTTGATGATGGAAAGTAGGCTATTTGGATTGACCATGACTGATTTTCGAAAGCTAGCTTATGAACTAGCAGAACAAAATTAACTTAAACATAAATTTAACAATGAACTTAAAATCGCTGGCAAGGATTGGTTATATGGTTTTCTGTCGAGGCATAAGAATCAGCTTTCTTTGAGGTCTCCTGAAAAGACCTCTCTTTCTCGTGCAATGGGATTCAATAAAGTGGCCGTAAATCAATTTTTTGATCAAACTGGAAAAATTGTATTTAAAGTATCAATTTTCTCCGAACGACATCTATAATGTCGATGAAACGGGTATCACTACTGTCCCGAACAAGCCGTCTAAAGTGCTGGCCTTACGAGGAAAGAAATAAGTGGGTGCCTTAATATCAGCTGAACGCGGAACACTGGTAACTGTTGAAACATGCATGAGGGCCGCAGGTAACTTCATGCCTCCAATGTTTGTTTTCCCTAGGGTAAGAGAAAACCCACTCCTACTTGATGATGCACCTCCAGGAAGCAGCGCAAAGTGTCATCCTAGTGGTTGGATGCAACGCGATATCTTCCTGTCGTGGTTTAAAACTTTTATTCAGTTTTCCAAACCAAGTGCTGAAAAACAAGTTCTTTTAATACTAGATAGTCATTCGAGTCACACTAAGAGTCTTGAACTGATTGATATTGCTTGTGAAAACCATGTCAGTATGTTGTGCTTGCCCCCCCCCCCTCCATTGTTCGCACCGTTTGCAGCCACTCGATGTAACCTTCATGGCACCTCTCAGCAACTACTACAGTGCGTCGCAAAAGTTTAAGCACTATGCAAATTTTTGAATAAAAGGAAATCTTTTCAGCAGAATGCCTTCATATTTGTACTGTAAGTGGCTACTATGATCCTAATTAAGTGTTTGAAGTTTTGAAAAATATAATCGCAACGAATATCAGAAAATACAAAAGATATTTTTTTGGCTGTCGCAAAAGTTTATGCACAGATCAGATTTTATGCAAATATCTCTTGAAACGTGATGCGTGAAGAACCAGTGCGGTTTTTTTGAACGAGTTATATAGTGTAGCAATGATTTAAAGTGTTATCAAGATGCTGAAGTCACTACAGTTCTCGTCTGAAGAAGTTGTGAAACTCTGGAAGCTGAAAGCAGAAGGTAACTCTGTTATGCAAATTTCAGTGATTTTAAATCGATCTAAACGTGGTATTTAGAATGTTCTGAAACGTGGAAATCAATTTAAACCTACGTTTCGCTCAGGAAGACCGAGAAAAACTACCTCTCGTGAGGATAGAAGAATTAAAAAACTGGCCTTAACTGAAAATTTGTCACTTAATCAAATAAAAACTAGACTTGTAACAAAATTATCACGTGATACCATAAGCAGACGAATAAAATAATCAGGATTTATCAAAAAACAAAAGTTAGCTCGCAAACCTTTTCTGAAAAAGTGTCACAAACAAGCAAGACTGCAGTGGGCAAAGCATCATATGCATTATAGTGACGAATGGATTACTGTTGTGTTCTCTGATGAAAAAAAATGGAATTTAGACGGTCCAGATGGGTTCTCATACTACTGGCGTGACTTGAGGAAAGATCCGAAGTGAGTATTCAGTAGGCAACATGGTGGTGGCTCAGTCATGGTATGGGGCGCTTTTTGCTTCAACGGACAAACTTCTCTTAGCTTTCTAAAGGGTAGACAAAATTCAGAAAGGTATCAAGATACCCTGAGAAAGCATTTGTTACCATTTGGTGAAGTCCTAGGTGGTCCTGATTGGATTTTTCAGCAAGACAATGCTTCAATGCACAATTCCCGTAGTACGAAAGAATGGCTTGCTTCTCAAAATTTTTGTGTAATGAACTGGCCAGCACTCAGCCCGGATCTAAATCCCATAGAAAACATCTGGGGAATTCTCGCACGTGACGTATACCAGAATGGGAAGCAGTATTGCTCGGTTCAAGAGCTTAAATCTGCAATCGAGGAAGCCTGGTGCAGACTAACTCCCGAAACCTTCCATAATCTCGTGCTATCGATGAAAAATCGCATATTCGAACTCATCAGATGCAACGGTAACACCATAGACTACTAAAAGACTTTTATGCTTTCTAAAATATATATATTCCGTTTTTGTGCTTAAACTTTTGCGACAGCAAAATTTTGATTTTATCATGTAATCGTATTTTAATTTCTATGAATTGTTTCCAAATTTGAAACATGGATTTGTAAGCTGTTTGTTTAATTACAGTAAAAATTTCAAAGCTTTATGGTGTATACTTTTCGTCTTATCAAAAGATTTCGGTTGTGCTTAAATTTTTGCGACGCACTGTATCAACAAGAAGTGCGACAGTGGCTGATTATGCATCCAGGCAGGCCAGTGACAATTCATCAAGTTGCCAAACTCTTTGGCAGTGCCTTTTTGAAAGCAGCTGTGATGCAAACAGCAACAAATGGATTCAAACAGACACGCATATATCCACTAAACAGAAACATATTTCCAGAACACATCTTCTCGCCATCACTGACCACAGATAGACCAATGCCTGAACCAAGACCTAAAGAAAACGCAGAGGAAGCTCCAAGTAGTCCACACAGCCAAGATCAAGACTCTACGAACAAGGAAGACTTCACACCTGCAGCAAGCGTTCCTAATGTGTCAACATCATCGAATCAAACAGCTTCGGAACCCGAACAAATCAATTTACCCTGCAGTTCTAAGTCCAGGTCTCCTAACCCTAAACCTATTCTAGATGCATCATTCAGTGTTTCACCTTCGGGTCAATCCATGTGAGATCATACAGACCATGTTGCTCACTATTTTTGATTTTTAAAACTTTTTGCCTGTTAATTAACTGTTATATTGGGAGCATGAAACAATGGTTTAAAAAATTTTAAACCTTCAGAATTTTTTTTGGCAAGCACTTTTCAGTAGCTGCGGAAGCGACTTTTCGTGAAAAGAGTACTTTGTGAAGATGCTTATAACTTTTTTATTTATAAATATATCAAAATGATTTAAAAACCACTTGATTGAGCAAAAAATGATCTAAATTTCTATACCAGTTATTTTTCTGATAATTAGTAACAAATTTGTGTAAAATTGGCTTAAAAATAAGATTTTTTGTGTGAAATTTTACATTTTTGGCATAAAAATATTAGTAGAAGGAATTAAGACTCACCCTTACTTATTTTTCCCTTGAATAGATATCTCATAGGACTATTCCCAGAAGTAGTGTGAAACATTTGAAGACAGTCTTTTTTTTTATATAATTTGTCAAACTTGGCATTTTTGAGAAAAAATGCTAACTTTGAGATTTAATATCTGAAAAGGGACTGAATAAAAATCTACAAAAATTTAACTGGATAACCTTCTTATAGTAGTAAATATGTAGCAAAATTGTTATGAGTGATATCGTTCTAGTTTTAGAGATATGGAGCCGCGAAGTTGACTAAAATTTTCACTTATTTTGACGCCAAAAAATCATCACATAATGCAAAATTAATTATTCTCGTAATATTGAGTTTTTTTGTGGTATAAACTAACCCTTTTACCAAAACATATAATATTTTAATTTATTTTCCATTTACAGAAAGAAATAATTTAGATATTATGCTTTTATAAATGCATTTTTTTCTACGTGTTAGTCATAAAAACATGATTTTCCTAAAGCGGTCTTTATGCATCTAGTGAGCAAAGAACAATTATAGTTTTAATCTAACCTACAACTCTTCATTCATTTTTAAAAGTTTAAAGCGTTAAAACCCCCCTACAGCACCAAAAAGTCGCTAAAAATCCGAAATTAAGCTCTAGATCCTGCCATTTTCCGTGAGACTGCGTCTGTATAACAGCAGAAAATGGCGGACGTATTTTTTGCGGAAAAAGGTAGGATCTAGAGCAGTGTTTCCCAACCTTTTCAAGCTCATCACCCCTTTCAAGATGCTGACTGACACCTATCGCACCCCCCTCCTTCTTTTTTCTTCCACGAAAAAACCATAATTTGGAGCAAGTGAACATCTATAATATTAAAAATATAAGTACCTAACTTTAATTTGAAGTAAAATGTACGCAATAAAGATACTATGACTAATCACTTTTAACCCTCTCGGCACCCTGGACCTCATATGAGGCTCCTACTTTTGAACTCAATTTTGGAAGAAGTAAACACTCAAATTTTTTTTTTTTCACTTAGGAGCCTCATATCGCTGCTTGAAGAGAACAACGGCATATCTGCAAAAATCGATTTTTTTTATTACATCAAAAAATTCTGTTTTTTTTACTCTTTCTTGTGGTATCGGCATATCTCTAGTTTCAAAATATCACGCAGCAATCGTTAATATCGTTGTGCATAGTTATTATTTTGGCGCGCTTTTCCCAGTAAACAACGACACAGCCGCCATTGTGTCAGTTCTGAATAAGTGCTTGGAGTGTCTATCATCTATGTCTATGTAAGTGTAAGTTGATTCGACATAAGTACCCTTAATACCATTTTACTTCAAAATGCCGTTTTACTGCAAAAACTTTGAAACGCTCTCCTGAAAAGTCGTGTTTTGCAGATATGCCGTTGTTCATTTCAAGCAGCGATATGTGATCTATACATGAATAGGTGGAGTCACTGACGGAAAAAAAAATCATTTTAAGTGTTTACTTCTTCCAAAATTGAGTTCAAAAGTAGGAACCTCATATGAGGTCCAGGGTGCCGAGAGGGTTAATTTTAAAAATATTAATGAATAAATAAAATACCTTTATTTTTTTTCTTTCACGAAGCGAACTGATATAATCATTTGAAGGGAAACATTTAAACTAAGATCATTGACGTACTTATCAAAAAACAGAAGTACATTTTTTCAAGAAATTATTTTCTTTTGTTCGCTGGAATCTGGGTAATTAAAATCATTGAAACAAAAAATTGGAAGGAAAATAAATTGAAAATCTGAAAATTCATAAAATTGACAGTGAATGATAAAATATTCACTAAGGTTAATCCGAGGTGCAAAGAGGAAGAGCTTGAACTTCAATTTGTTTCTTTCTTAACGTGTAATTAATTGTCTGAACACTGAACAAGCGGTTTTGCACATATTTACAATTTCGGTTTTTGTTACCCTTTTTTACTGCTATTTTCTCTTCTAAATACCCATCGCCCCTTAAGAATTTACCGCTCCTTTAGGTACTTATATTTAAAAAAAAAAAAGATGTTCACTTGCTCCAAATTATGGTTTTTTCCAGGAAGAAAAAAGAAGGGGGGGCGATAGGTGTCAGTCGACATCTTGAAGGGGGTGATGAGCTTGAAAAGGTTGGGAGACACTGATCTAAATCCTACAATTTTTTGCGAAAATACGTCCGCCATTTTCTGCTGTTACACAGGCGCAGTCTCACGGAAAATGGCAGGATCTAGAGCTTAAATTCGGATTTTTAGCAACTTTTTGGTGCTGTAAGGGGGTTTTAACGCTTTAAACTTTTAAAAATGAATGAAGAGTTGTAGGTTAGATTAAAACTATAATTGTTCTTTGCTCACTAGATGCATAAAGACCGCTTTAGGAAAATCATGTTTTTATGACTAACACGTAGAAAAAAATGCATTTATAAAAGCATGATATCTAAATTATTTCTTTCTGTAAATGGAAAATAAATTAAAATATTGTATGTTTTGGTAAAAGGGTTAGTTTATACCACAAAAAAACTCATCTAATATTACGAGAATAATGAATTTTGCATTATGTGATGATTTTTTGGCGTCAAAATAAATGAAAATTTTAGTTAACTTCGCGGCTCCATATCTCTAAAACTAGAACGATATCACTAATAACAATTTTGCTACATATTTACTACTATAAGAAGGTTATCCAGTTAAATTTTTGTAGATTTTCATTCAGTCCCTTTTCAGATATTAAATCTCAAAGTTAGCATTTTTTCTCAAAAATGCCAAGTTTGACAAATTATATAAAAAAAAAGACTGTCTTCAAATGTTTCACACTACTTCTGGGAATAGTCCTATGAGATATCTATTCAAGGGAAAAATAAATAAGGGTGAGTCTTAATTCCTTCTACTAATATTTTTATGCCAAAAATGTAAAATTTCACACAAAAAATCTTATTTTTAAGCCAATTTTACACAAATTTATTACTAATTATCAGAAAAAAAAATGGTATAGAAATTTAGATTATTTTTTGCTCAATCAAGTGGTTTTTAAATCATTTTGATATATTTATAAATAAAAAGTTATAAGCATCTTCACAAAGTACTCTTTTCACGAAAAGTCGCTTCCGCAGCTACTGAAAAGTGCTTGCCAAAAAAAATTCTGAAGGTTTAAAATTTTTTAAACCATTGTTTCATGCTCCCAATATAACAGTTAATTAACAGGCAAAAAGTTTTAAAAATCAAAAATAGTGAGCAACAATGTTTAGTTTTTCTGTATGATTTCGCATGGATTGACCCCTTCCGAATTAATGCCTCCGCCGTACACTGAGAGAAAGACAAGGGCGCAGGAAGACAAAAGAAAAGGTAAAACTAATTTTGACGGGCTCCCCATACAAACGTCAACTTCAATCTACAGAAAAAGAAAAATGATAAAAAGAAGACCAAAGGTGGACAAAAAAAAAAAAAAAAAAAAAAAACCTGATGGAAAGAAAAATGAGTCAAAGAAAAGGCAACAGCAAAAAATTAAGTCTAAAGACAGTTAAACTAACTTACAGCTCATTAATGTGTCCTGTTATACTAATTATGATATTAAGTTAACACATGTTGCTAAATAAAACTTGAATTTTGTGGAAACTTTTAATTTTTTTATTTTCCCATAGCAATAACATATCTACCCGGTTTTACCCCACTAGTGGGGCAAAACCGAGCAAAATGACTTTTTTTACAAAAAAATTTGTAAAAATTCAGAAAAAAAAACTGAAATGTTTTCAAGACTGCGGTTCCATTAACAGATAAGTAGAGCATACTTTTGCCAAATTTTGTTCCTTTATGTTAAAAACTGTGAGTTTTGGGACCCTTCAAACCTTAGGTACCCGGTTTTACCCTACTTTCCCCTATCTCTCCCCTGTGCTCTTCTGAGCAGCATGCGCGGTGTCCGGCAGCTGAGAGTGGTTGCGTTTTTTTCTGCGCATCGCATTTTTGCTGGTAAAAATAGCGATTTTTAAGTCATTTTTGGGCAACTGCGCGTCAAATCAATCAAGAAGAAAAAAGTTTTCGACTTCAAATTTTCCGATTTTAACAAAAATTGATGTGAAGGACGCATATGACAAGATAAGTAATCCTGCTTAGCTAGTATTAGATTTCTATTTCAAAAATTACGCAAAATAGAGCTGTTAATGAACAAAAAAGTCCCAAAAGTTTTTACATGCAACTTCTTTTCAAATTATAGTAGTGTAAAAATTAAAAAAACCACTGTGAAAGCAAGAAATAGAGCTTTCCATTGATATGTTACATTACATACCTACAACAGGTTCTCATTGCCCCAAAATGGTTAAAAAATCACAATTTTTACCAGCAAAAAAGTGATGCGCAGTAAAACACGCAACCACTCTGCCACCGGACACTCCGCATGCTGCTCAGAAGAGCATAGGGAAAGATACATTTAAGAGCCAGACGTTTTAAAATAATTCTCTAGCTCTTTGACTATTGCAACGAGACGCTACTATTCTGGCTGAGCCACGGTCCCCCTGCGAGTCAGAAACTTGCGTCAAAAATGTCAAAAAATGTTCAATGAGTATTATTTGCTATTGCAACAAAACTATGCAACATCAAGATGTTCATTTTTCGATAACATTTTTTAATTCTGTAGGTAGTTAAATTTAGCCAACTATCATAGGTTCAAGACTGAACTGAAGCAAACGAATTTAGGCTTAGGCAGGGAATTTTAAACTTTTTAAATAATGCAGGATTCAAAAGCATTCCGACATTTATGTCAAGTTATTGGTTTAAAAGTTGTTTTTTTTCCTACCAAGTTCAAAATTGCTTTAGAATTCGAGCATGAAAACTTGCGATATTTTGGTCATATTTAAGCTGTACTCTCTTAAAAATTTTGAAGAAGAAATAGGCGGTATACAGTTTACTACGAATAGCTTTCACAAAACCGCCTATATTTTTTCTTCTCTCCACTTTTAATTTAAATTTTATCAGATGCTTCAGAATTAACCTAAATGGAGATTAAACTGCATTGTAATCAAGAAATCATATACTGTCATCCCCGCTTAATCGGGTAACGGATAAACGTTATACACGAATAAAATATCCTGGAACCGAATACTCCCAGTGCCCTAAACGCAATGTTAAAGATCCCCGCTTAATCGAATAATATTTCTTGGAACCGACAGTAATCGTATAAACGGGGACGACAGTATTATTTAATTCTCTACTCTTAGCTCAAAGAAGTAGTCTTTATAATTAAAAAAAAAAACATTTTTACATTTTATTCTTTAGTTTGAATCTGGAGAATCGGGGTCTGGGGGTATGAAATCCGTGACGTATCTCGGAAACAGTTGCGGGTTGGCGCTGGGTCGTTCCGTGCATTTCAATGGGAAAAGGAATTGCTTCGTTCATAACTTCTGGACATGAAAACTAAATTTAAAACATTTTTATACTATGCTACTCAATTTGCACTCTTTGCTAAGTGTTAATGACTCATGCATATGTTACAAGAGTGATTTTGAGCTCGAATGAAAGGGAAAAACATTACGATGACTATCAAAACGTAATCATTATAAAACTAAATCAACTTTGAATACAACTCAAAATAATTTTATTTGATAGAAAATAGAAATGTATTTGAGTCGTTAAAACCGTAAACTACTACAAGAAATATTTTTATAATTTGGAAAAGAAAGAGATTTGAACAATTCATTCACAAAATTCACATTTTTTTTAGTACTGTTGCTCGTAATCACGTCATGAAATAGCTACATATGCAAAATATACAAAACAGCTGTCGGAGAAATATTGATACTCTTAAACTACATAATGTTTCATTAACAATTCTACAATTTAAGAATAATTCTATCGAACATTTTTAAAACAACTCGTTTAAAACAAGACATTTCCGAAGCACTGTTTCTCGCAATTAAGTCATGAAATATTTACAACTGCAAAATTTACAAAACAACTTTAGACGGAAACATTAATCTCCAAAACAGAGATTACATAATAATTCGGCAACAGCCCCACTATTACAGATTTAACATCCTATGAAACATTCTTGAGAACAATTACTGTAATTTCAAACTAATATTTATGTTAACTATTGCTCCCGAATTGGCGAATGAATATTAATGATAATAAATCAAATCTTAGATTTACTGTGTATTCATAAATGAAATGAATATAACAGGTACAGATAATGAAATGTTTGTATTTGTCGAATACATGACTATATGCAAACTACAGAGGGAAAAATATGTATTCTGCGAAACTTTTCTTTTTTTTAAACTATTCATTTGAAGTGGACTTTTTTAGCAATATTGCTCATAATTAAATTATAAAATATTAAATTTGTAAAACCTGAAAAACGCCTTTAGTGGGGAAAAATAGCCTCTCTGAAACTGAAATCACATACTATTTCAATAATAACTCCACTATTACAAAGAATGAGAGCAATTACTGGAACTTCATGCAAATATTTCAAACAATAATTGCTCGCAATTTTCGAATGAATATGAATGATAATAATTCAAAATATATATCTCTAAATAAATAAATGGAGCAAATAAGAACAGATAATAAAATATTTGCATGTGCCGAATACACGTTTAAAGTCATTTACTCCCCCCCCCCCCATTTCGAACTATTTAAATTTCAATAATTTACTTTTTATTGAGACAAAAACTAAGCGTTTTTTTACGCTTGATTACATAATAAACTTTATCTCTAGGTTTTTCTATCGCTTTAATACAATTTAAAGTGACCAAATATTTTCAGGAAGCCCAAACCTATGGTCATTTAATAAAATAGACCTATGATATGGGTAGCCCAGATTTATGGTATAAGTAATTTTTAAAAAAACATTCAAAATGGTATACGAAACTATGCTTTTTTTTCTTCTTTTTTTCATATCTTTCTGAAAATCTATGCGTTAGCTGATTTTGGTTTTGCTTCTCTTTTAAAGGAAGGGTTATGCAAGAATCGCAGTAAAGATTTGAAAAATATGAAGGGCAACCCCCCCCCCCCCCACACACACACATAAAAAATATAAATTTAAAAAAAGGAATAGGAAAGAACAGAGAAAAAAATAATAGCAGTACTTTGATACTTTTTTTTATTTTTAATATCTTGGAATATTTTCGAAAATTTTTCTTGTCTCTTAGAAATTTCAAGCCGTGGGGACACGGGCCCTGAGTGCTCGTTCAATGGACCTGCTGAAAGAGGCGCCTGCGGAAAAATTAAAATCGAAGACGCGAATAACGTTTAAACCCAGCTGCATCCGAGAACTTGTGGGAACCGACAGGTCTGTGACGTAGGTGCGGAGGCACCTACGTCACAGACCTGTCTTTTTCTCCCATTTCCTCGGCGAAAATCCATCCTGTCGGCGAAACTCCTTTCTTCAATAGGATGGGCCAACCCTCGAATATTCCCCCAACCCTGCAGCGACAGCTATAGCTCCCATTTTTCATCATTTTTGTTCATTATGGGCAAATTGCAATCATAGGCTGAATATCTAGACACATCCTCGGCAGTATAAAGACTGTATTTTTAATTACTACTTATCATATTTTCAATTACTATTGTTATCATTTACATGGTGGAAATAATTGCAATATTCAACTCTATCGAAAACTTTCGTTATTGTTTTTTAGAATAATGGCTTAGCAGTCCCATCATACATATTTTTTATCACGTACACACCAAATTAACTGTTTTATTTGTTACTAGCGGTACCCGCACGGCTTTGCCCGTGGTATAAAATTAAAAGTTCATTTGTAAAATAATTGATATCGCAGAAAAAATGCTCTATTTTAGTTGTAATTCAATTATATTCCTTCAAAGTATGATATAAAAATCTGGTATGGACCCCACGCTACTTATTTTTACGTGTAAATTTCTTAGTAGATGCCTTAAGTGCTAAAATAGTGCTTGGAGTGAGCAAGATAACAGTTCAAACATTTATATCCCTAGTTTGCCACGAAACAATGCAAAAAAAAATGTTTTACAATGATTAATCCCCTAAATATCGCCGATTTTAACGTCATTCAGTGGAGTTTTCGCAAAATATCGCCAATAGCGCCAAATTGAGCCAAATAAAAAAAAGAAAACAATTTTTTTTCGCCAACTTGGTGATATGTCGCCAAAATGGAGGCAAATACTTGGCGACCAAAAGCTTGGCGATATAACGCCAAGTGGTCGTGACAATTCATATCACTTTTGTCTGCATTGAAATGAACACTGATTTACTCCACAAAAGGGGTAAAACACCCCCTTGGAACATTCGAATGCAACCCCAAGGGCAGATGCACAAAAATAAGCCAAAAGAGAAAATAAGAACAATTTTGTTGCTCACAGAAACTAACAGAAATCTTACCAAAGTTTAAAAGAAGAAGAAAGTTTTCTTTCCTAGCTTAAAAAACAAAACAATACATTTTCCGAAATGAAACACTTTAAAAAGAACGATGCAATATCGCAATTGATACGATATTTGGTTAATCTGTGCTTTAGGTACCCTTTTCTCGCTAAATGGGCGATAGGCGTGCCAAGCGTGGTAACCCTGACTGTTTTGCGTAGTTTCTCTCGGAGCTTTCAATTCCGCGAGACACGTAAAAACGCGCCATTTGGTGACTTTTTGAAAACGCGCCAAGTAGGGTCCCAAAGCACATTTTCGCCGGGAAAAAGACAGGGATGCCAGAGAATTGAAACAGAAAAATACTACGCCTCCTCTAAAAAATACTACAAAATACTACTGCTTCCAAACGTTGCCAAAACCAATGTTGCTGAAATGCGAAATCTATGAAAATGAAAAAAAAAAAAACCGCCAAATCTTTTAGTTAAGTCATTAAAGTATATTGGAAACAGGGTTGCCAGAAAAATACTACGCTCCTTATTTGGGCCGAAAAAATACAACCGTAGTATCAAAAATACTACGTCTGGCAACGCTGGAAAAAGAACGAAACAAAAATAAGTATGAACACGTAACCATGGTAACAACATGAAAAGTTGATTTCCGTTGATAAAATAATTCATTTCATCACTCTTTTCAAACTAATTTTATCCTCGAGCTATTACATTTAGAATCGTTTGGCTTGCTTTACTGAAGGTAAGCCTTGAATTCCGGGATTCTTAAAACAATTGTTACAGCTCTCCTGATGATCGTAGAAACTTCGAAAAAATGTCATTTTGTGCAGAAAATTTCAAGCTTTCGAATGACATAAGACTTGAAATTGTGTATGAAATATTTCTTCCCTATTTTATCGAATTTCCGCTAAGAATTCGAATGGAAAAAGAACGAAATGGAATTTTCGAAAAATCGCTTCGAGGTGCAAAACTACATGCTACAAACTAATTTTGTGCCAAGTGGCATGAAAATCGACCGAACGGTTTTGGCGCTACGCGCGTAACAGACAGACAGAAAGAAAGAAAGACAGACCCACCTTCAGCTTTATTATTAGTAGAGATTTATATCATTTATTAATAATTTTTATTTTTATTTTTTTTTAAAGGAAACAATGCTTTTTATGAATTTAAAAAATTAACGACACCTTGCCAAGTGACATATCATCCGAAATTATGTTTCAAGAGCTAAAAAATAACACATAGGAAAAGATTCAAGCTCTTATCTTTACTAATAATATAAAGCTGTAGCGTTTGTTTGTTTGTTTGAACGCGTTAATCTCAGGAACTACCGTAAAGTCGGGTTACTTGGACCCTAGGGGGTTACTTGAGCCCATTACAGTAAAATGATAAAATCAAGGTTTGGTACTTATTAGTTGAAGACTTCCACATAGTTCCTCGTCTCTCCGCTAGGTAGAAGTACGCTGCAGTCTCTAACGCTAGTACCAAACCCAGATTTTATCATTTTACTGTGGGCTCAAGTAACCCCCTTGTGGGTCCAAGTAACCCGACTTTACGGTACTGGTTCGATTTGAAAAATTCTTTTTGTGTTGAATAGTTCATTTATCCAGGAAGGCTTTAGGCTATAGGAGTTATTGTTATAACTAAAAATAATAATGTTATATATAGATTTTATTCGAATTCAAGGCAATTTTCACATAAATCGCCAAATACTGGGGTTAAAAATTACTTGCACATATTAATGTTAGATATCGTTGGAAGCAAAAAAAATTTTGATACTGATGATGATGATATTTCCTTTTTAATTATGTAAATACTTTATTTTGTGAAAACTTTTTTAATTGCATGTTTTTTTTTATGCTTTCAATTTCGGAAATTGTTTAATCATCCAATTAAACTTTTAAAGAAAATGTATTTGTTTAATCTTGATAAAGATGTACTTGGAGGCAAAGTTATTCAGTTTTTATGCTTCTTAGATTTTTAAATAATGTTTTTAACACAATAAAAGATTTTAGTGCTTTGGCCTCCATTTAATTATTTTCATTTATTAGTCTAAACCAAAATCATTATTCTTTTTCAATAAGAAATGTCCTTTCATTTGTACCATATAATGATATGTTTTGTTTTCAAAAAATCTACTCTCTTCCAAGATGGCGACTAAAAAAAAGCATTTCCCGCTACCGTACGGATATATATTTTTAGACTGCTCACTTTACCTTAAATATTAGATATTATTTTCAATTTCAGCATGAAATTTTCCTTTCATTTGATACCACATACGATTTTTTGTTATTATTATGTTTTTTTTTTTTTCACGATTTTCAAGATGGCGGCCAAAAAAACCGCATTTTGAGTGACATTAAAGGTGTATATTTTTATTATCTTCACTTTACTTTAAATATTCAATATTTTATTCCTTTTCAGCTTGAAATTTCTTTTTATTTGATACCGTACACAATTTTTTTGAATTTTTGAAATTTTTTCATGATTTTTCAAGATGGTGGCCAAAAAAAAAAAAACATATTTGTCCCACCAGTACGGATGTATACTTTCAATACGTTCATTAGGAGCCTGTTACCTATCATTTCCACCAGGTTTCGTTTCTGTTGCAATTTGTTCGACCCCAAGGTGTTTTTTGGCTTATTTCTACTGCACTAACACCCGAATGCAAGTGAAACACCCATCACAACTTGCAAATCGCAAATATTTGCGAGTTGCGAGTGAGCTGCGATTCGTACCTAATGCATGTGTAACAAGATCGTAGATTTGCAAATCGTGACGTCAGCTCTCGACTGCTCGGAACTTCTAACCGATAAAAACAACTCTCAGCCAATGAGAGTGAAGCGACTGTAACCTTAACTGAGTAAACAATCTTGTTTTCTTCGTTTCACGTGCTCTCGATTTGAAAATTCACAATTTACCATCATGTCTTCAATTCGAACCTTTAAGGCTCCAAGGGCTCCAAATTTCAGCGCAGCTGAGTTAGAAGCGTTGATTTCGTGCCTTACAGAGAAACGGTTTTTGGTTACTGGCGAGTTTGGGTCTCAGTGTGAAACACCGGAAGAACAGAAAAAGGCTTGGGCTTCAGTTGCGGAGATATAGACCGGGCGCTGGAGGGGGTTGAGTATGCAAAATATGAGGACCGCATTTTGACGATGGATTTTAGTTGAGGAAAGCTCATAGATTAACAATATGGATGTTGCCAAGCTGAATTCTGGTGCAGTTTTTTTCAATCCCCCTCCTAACGGTCACAAGGAAAATCTATGGAGTGCGTACTAAAAAGTAAATTTATTGATGACTTTGGTCATGATTTTAGTTATTTCGAATAGTGGAAGTGATGGTAGGTTGTTTTTAATTAAATATTCCGGGTATATGTTGTGAAAAATCGATAATTTTCGGAAAAATTCGCCATTTTTCTCAAATATTTAAGCATAATGCCTTCCAAGGTCACTTTTCTTTAAAATTGTCAGCAACAAAGTTGTAAAGCTTTAAATTTCCTTCAATTTGATATGCTACTTTGCTACATTTTATTAACCCAATCAAAAGTTATAGAGTTTCAAACACGAACCTTCGTGCTAAAAATGGAGCACTTGCGATTCACAAAAATCAAACTGACACAAAAGGATCGCGCGCTTCCTCTTTCCTCAATGAATTGGACAATCCTGATTAGCAATGAAGAAGTTGCTATGGATTACTGCAAGACAAATGATCTCACGCTTCAAACGAGACCCCCCCCTTAATTCTGGGGGTTCCGTTCGTGAAATTGTGATTTTGTGGCAAGGGCGAGGGAATGAATAAAAATAAGCTTGACGTCTAGCACTTTTTAATAAAAATATGTTTATAAAAAGTAGCTTAACGGACCCCCCCCCCCGTCCCCCTCACCTCCACCGAGAATTCGGACAAAGATTGTTTGAATTGTTCGATAATGTTCGAAAAAAAACTTGTTATTTTCAAATAAGGCCTCAAGAAATCTGTAATATGCTCAATTATGCGACATGGACCCTGATGGTTTTTTACGTCTTGAAAATCCAATTGCTGAACACTTGAACTGCGGATTCAAACCTACTACCAAATGCATACGAAGCCGCATATATCAACCACCACGACACCTAGCTGATAAGCAATCAAAAACTATGAATTTATAACATGTGCATTCAATTCTATTGGTCTTATTGAAATGAGCATGGTGACATTATAATCGGGATAATTAACATTTTAATGATAGGAATAATGTAAATGATACTGACGGACAGCATTTTTTTGTAATTATAGTTTTTATTACATTACTACTAATCACATTTTGAAAATATTTACATGGAATATAGATTGACAGTAATTAGAAAATCCAATATAATCTTTTAAGGTGACATCTTGGTTTTCTTCTGAGGCGGAAGGACTAAGTCCTGTCCACCAGTAGTGGAAAAGTTGTCCTAAGAAATTGGTAGTGCATTGATGTCATCGTCGTCACCAGCGTCATGGATTAATGTTTCGACACCGTTGTTGCAACTGCCCTTGCAATGCAGGCAAATGTCACAGAGCAGTTTAGCAATGGTTTTCTACAAGTGCACCTTCCGGTGTCACATCCCTTTGGGTATCGGTCAAAATTATCATCAAGATTTCATCAGGAGTAACATCCAATTCCGGGAGTTCTGGAACGATGAGTTGATAATTCTTCCTTTCCCAATTCACAATACGAAGCTCCACATTAAGTTTCTCCCCAAGCAATAGGTATACTCGGAGTACGGGGGAGTTAAGAGATCAGTCTTCATGTTAGCAGCTACTTTAATAAATGATTTGTAGCGGAACTCGTTGAGACAATTTTCTGTTGCTGGAGCACTATAACATAAGAGATACTTATGATCCCAACAGTCTCAATAGATTCATGGAAAGAAAAACTGTTTGTATATGCTTCAGATACATGTTGCATGATTTGAGACAGCTGGTACATTTGGACAAACCTCATTTCTCTTGAGATGCGCTGCGTATCTTAAATTCTGCCGGAATATTAAATAGTATGCGTATTCCCTCTTCCATATTTTACCAGCAAAATGTTGAGATCAGTTGATGATTTGGCTATCAAGAGAAACGCCAGATCTGCTTCCTCTCAAATAATAGCTAACAAAGAATTTTGCTATCATGTGATAGCTGTTTTCGCAATATCAACATTAGCATCCTCTAAAGCTCTTAGCTTTTTGGTCTCGTTTTTCAGCAGCTTCATCATTAGCGGATTTGTCAGCTGATTCTTATTATGGAAGTTTGACACAAAATCCTCTTGTTCAACCATCGTTCCAATTTCCTTAGAGACATTGATGTCCACACATCTCCTGAAGTGATATCGTCAATTCTATTTTGCTGCTCCTGTGCTCTCTGATGTGTCGATGTACCCGTCAAAAACAACCGTGAAACATATGCCATTAAAATGGGTTGTTAGAAATTTAACGTAACCATTGCCAATGATTTATACAGTTGTCTCTTTTTGCCAAACAGTTTTGTAGACAAGGCATCTTCGTTAACAACAAAGTCAAATTTAATTAAATCATTGTTGTTATATCAATTTCCTTAAATTAGTATGTAGAGTATAAAGCAGTAAGTAACCGCCCCAAAGCCAGGGCTAAGGCACAAACATACAATACACCACCAACTCATTTATTCCATCCATGCACTGCAGTTCCGTGCTTTTTAGAGCTTGTCAGCATGGAATGGGTAGTAAACGAGCGGAAGGCAGAAATCCTGCAGTCCATGGATGGAATAAACAAGCTAGTGGCGTATTGCAAGTATGTAGAGTGCTGACTTCCTGTACTTCCTCAGTCCAATAATTTGCACTGCGTATACGTAATTCCAAATTTTCGTCCGATTTCTCGGCAAAGGGCCGTCCATAAATGAGGTTACACGTTTTTCAACATTTTGACACCCCTCTCCCTTTTTCATTAAGTACTTTTCTTAAGCTACTTTTTATGAACATATTTTCATTAAAACATGCTAGACGTCAAACTTCTCTTTATTCTTTCCCTCGCCCTTGCCACAAAGTCACAATTTCACGAACGGAACCCCCAGAATTAAGGGGAGGGGTCTCCTTTAAAGCGTGACATCCTTTGTGTTGCAGTAATCTATAACAATTTCTTCATTGCCAATCAGGATTGTCGAATTCATTGAGGAAAGAGGAAGAGCGCGATCTTTTTGCGTCAGTTTGATTTTTGTGAATGGCAAGTACTCCATTTTTAGCACGAAGGTGCGTGTTTGAAACTCTATAACTTTTGATTGGTTTAATGAAATCTAGCAAAATAGCATATCAAATTGAAGGAAATTGAAAGTTCTACAACTTCGTCAATAACAATTTTAAGGAAAAGTGACCTTGGAAGGCATTAGGCGTAAATGTTTGAGAAAAATAGCGATTTTTTCCAAAAATTATCGATTTTTCACAACATATACCCGGAATATTTAATTAAAAACAACCTACCATCACTTCCACTATTCGAAATAACTAAAATTATGACCAAAATCATCAATAAATTTACTTTTTAGTATGCACTCCATCGATTTTCCTTGTGACCGTTAGGAGGGGGATTGAAAAAAACTGCACCAGAATTCAGCTTGGCAACATCCATATTGTTAATCTATGAGCTTTCCTCAACGAAAATCCATCGTCAAAATGCGGTCCTCATATTTTGCATACTCAACCCCCTCCAGCGCCTGGTCTAAAAAGCTATGTGTTTGATTTTTTAAAATGCTAGTTACCATTACTTACTCCCGAGCCCTTCAATTATGTTTAGGATTGCTTATTACACTTTATTTTAATAACCTAAAACTCCAAAAGTTTACTTCAATGTCTGAAATCAGAAATTGTAAAATTCATTTGAAAATGTATTTTGATTATCAATTTCAAATTTAAACATGTTTTGGACAGAAATTTAGGTTTTTGACAATTATGTCAAAAACCATGTCAAAAAGGGGTTTTTGACATGACGGTAAAAACCACGGTTAAAACCGGATAAAACCTCCGACTGTCAAAAACTTGCCAACCCTGGTGTTCTTGGCTAAGCCTTTTTACTAAGTCTTTTTTGATACCTCCATGGCTGAGCGACATAAAGACTGAGCACACGTTCTGGCAGCTTCTGGAGTGCAGTAAACAAGTAATAATCTTTCTTATCTTAATATATAAAAATTACGTGTCCCTGTGTTTGTGGCCAATGGACTCCTCAGCTACTGAACCGATTTTAACCAAATTTTGCACGCAGTTTCAGTTTGGTCCAACTTAAATGATAGGATAGTTTTTATCTCAATTTAGGACGGCAATATATTTTCATTGCAAATTATGTATTTAGCTACCAGCTTTTCTGTGTTCTTGGCTAAGCCTTTTTTGACACCTCCATGGCTGAGCGACATAAAGCACACATTCTGGCAGCTTTTGGAGCGCAGTAAACAAGTAATAATCTTTCTTATCTTAATATATAAAAATTACGTGTCCCTGTGTTTGTGGCCAATGGACTCCTCAGCTACTGAACTGATTTTAATCAAATTTTACACGCAGTTTCAGTTTGGTCCAACTTAAATGACAGGATAGTTTTTATCTCAATTTAGGACCGCAAGATATTTTTTATTGCAATTTATGTATTTAGCTACCAGCTTTTCTGTGTTCTTGGCTAAGCCTTTTTACTAAGCCTTTTTTGACACCTCCATGGCTGAGCGACATAAAGCACACATTCTAGCAGCTTCTGGAGCGCAGTAAACAAGTAATAATCTTTCTTATCTTAATATATAAAAATTACGTGTCCCTGTGTTTGTGGCCAATGGACTCCTCAGCTACTGAACCGCTTTTAACCAAATTTTGCACGCAGTTTCAGTTTGGTCCAATTTAAATGATAGGATAGTTTTTATCTCAATTTAGGACCGCAATATATTTTTTATTGCAAATTATCTATTTAGCTACCAAAATTTCTGTATTCTTGGCTTCACTTCACTTCACACTCTCCAGGGTCCCCCGTACCTACCACAGCTTCGTGGTTCAACCGGGATAGGGCCCTGAAGAGCGCTCTGTTCTTAATTTTGAACCAGAACCTAGGGTCGAGCAAACCCTAGGGCCCAGCACCCCCAGAGGTATCGTTTCACTTGGAGGACTTTGTGACCACGACATTTTTAACGCCTCCCAGCCACCATTAATCAAGGCGGTGGATCTTTGATCGGCTGGGTTTCGAACCCGGGTCCCTCCGGACACGAGTCCGATGCCTTACCGATCGGGCCACCACGGCCCCTGTATTCTTCGCTAAAATTCTTTAAACATACGCAGAATGCCACCACATAATCTGCAGTTAAAAATTGGTTCACCCATAGTTCTTCTACGTAATTTAAATCCACCGAGATTATGCAATGGTACACGTTTAGTTATCAAAAAAATCACCGGGAACATTATTGAGGCAATCATTTTGACTGGCAAGTTTA
The DNA here is from genome assembly GCA_038373865.1 of Uloborus plumipes. Lineage (NCBI taxonomy): Eukaryota > Metazoa > Arthropoda > Arachnida > Araneae > Uloboridae > Uloborus > Uloborus plumipes. Next base: position 4,924 of record JAXGGA010014142.1, on the reverse strand, counting down.
AAGATGAAGTAGTTATGTTGCCACGTATCCCAATGACACCGTCAGAATCTTCAATACCCTTCAAAAGGCTAGTTTCCCATTCGTTTATCTTTCGCCATGTCCGTTAATAAGTCCCAAGGACTAACAATGTAAATTTGCGGTTTAGATTTAGAAAATCCATGTTTTTCCCATGGGCAACTATAAGTCGCTTACTCCCGTGTGGGAAAACCGTCCGCATATAAGCTACCTTTACCCGTATAGAAAACTGGGGAAATTTCCAGCCAATCCAAAGCCATTTCCAATAGGTTGAAAGACACGCCCCCGTATGACGTCGGTCTAGCTATTTTTCATGCGTCTCAGTGTATTTCCAGATTGTCTTCTGCTGAATGCAAATTAGCATTTGAAAATGAGAACTTTAATTGAATGCGGCTGACGAAAACAGTTTTCTTATTTCGATTCAATTTCATCCTTCAAAGAACAAGCAAATGCTTCTGCAGATAGCAGATTGCTTCGCTATGATACTTCGAAATGAAAATATGTGTCGCCATCTATATCGAAAAATATGAATTTTTTAAAAAGCGAATTTGACAATTTTTCATACTCTTAATAATTTTTAACGCATTTAAAACATATCTTTATAATAAAATTATTGACATTTGAGTTAATGACCAATATTTCTCAAATGTGAATAATTAATTTTCACTGCTTGGGATATTGTTTACATTTTCACTTCTTTCGTTCTTGTTGACTATTAATGAATACCAATTAGCAACAAAGAATGATTTTTAACAGATTATTGCACCCAAAAGACGCAAAACATATTTTTTCATTTTGGTAAGAAATCCTTTTAAAAAAATAAATAAAAAAATATGTCTTGTTGAAACAGCTATGCTTGCTCTACTATTATAATATATTAAAAAATATAGGATTCTTTACTTTTACCCAAAATATTTTATTAACTGCTGATCTCTTCATGGCTCTAATCTAAAAATTTTTAGATATGTGCATTGAAATACATTAAAAAGGAAGCATTGCTTTAAAAAATTTCAAGATTGTTTTAAAAAAAAACATCGAATTTTTCAGTTTCAACTTTATGCGTTTATTTAAAAATAAATTTTATTCGATTCGTAAAAGTAAAAGTTATTTAAAACACTGAGAAAAAAGCAGCATTGTTCTAGCTAAATTATTTAAAAAGTTATGAGCGACTTTAAGGCATACATGCTATGTGTTCTATAATGGAAAAGCCAAACTTTAAAGTGCTTTTTCTCGGTGATCAGTTTTTAGCCTACTTTCCCGTTAAAAATAAAAGGGACGAAAAAAGCATTAAAATTGGCTTAATGCATCTAAAAAATGTCGCCAAGTCCAAAAAATATCGCCAAGTAAAAAAAAGTCAAAAAGAAACAAAAAAATGAAATAAATATCGAAAAATTAAAAATTTGAAAGTAGGGTATTGAGATGGGGAATTTGTGTGTCGGTCTGTCGGTCTGTCGGTCGGTCTGTCTGTCTGTCCCCCCCCCCCCTAATAACTTTTGAATGAACATTCCGATTTGGACGAACTTTTTTTTGTTGGAAAGATCTCGGCGAGTACAGCTCATTCCCATATTTGATTTTTTGATTTGAACAATTTTTGGTTCAACTTTGAGCCGTTCAAACAACCGGTCCCGCTATACTAACTTTTGAATGAACAGTCCGATTTGAACAAACTTTTTTTTGTTCGAAAGATCTTTTCAAGGATACTTCATTCCCGTATCTACATTTTCGATTTGAACAATTTTTCGTTCAACATTGAACCATTCAAACAAGCTCTCACCCCTAATAACTTTTGAGTGAACCGTCCGATTTAAGCAAACTTTTTTTTTTGTTCGAAAGATCTCGGCAAGGATACTTCATCCCCGTTTTTAAATTTCCGATTTGAACAATTTTTCGTTCAACATTGAACCGTTCAAACAAGCCCTCACACCTAATAACTTTTGAATGAACAGTCCGATTTAAACAAACTTTTTTTTGTTCAAAAGATCTCGGCAAGGATGCTTCATTACCGTATTTAAATTTTCAATTTGAACATTTTTTTCGTTCAACATTGAACCGTTCAAACAACCTTTCCCCACCTAATAACTTTTAAGTGAACCGTCCGAATTGAATAAACTTTTTTTTGTTCGAAAGATCTCGGAGAGGCTCATTCCTATATTTCACTTTTCAATTTGAACCATTTTTCGTTCAATGATGAACCGTTCAGAAAAATTTTTAACATGAGCGCCTACGGAGAAATTTAAATTGAATGTTGTTTCTGAACTTCAAGGCTGATTTCCTTCAAACTAACTTTGTAAGAAAATGGTTTTGATAAATAATGTATTGTAAAGTACTTTTCTGAATAATCTTCTGTGAGGACAATGATTCCGACTCCGACTCCGCAAACATGGCGGAAATGCAGGCTCAGAAAAAATGACTGACTGGGCAGACGATTTTTTGTTTATTTATTTGTTTTGTTTAATTTATTGTTATTTTTTTTTATCAGACGATTTTTTTTTGTCAACAAAAATTTTTCATTCACGAGAGCATTTTATTCCTTATTTATATTTAACTACTGGCAACGGATTAAAAATGAAATTCAAGACATTTTATTAACGAACGACTTTTTTTTCTTTCTTTGATAAAATGTGTTTTGAAGTTCTTTGTACTTTTATTTTATTTATTTTTTTTTCTTTTGAAAACGATTGTGGAATTTTTCTACGGAAGAACTATAACAGTTACATTATTTAAAAGGTGCGACAAAACTTTATTGACTCGTTTATTTACTTTTTACGTGTCTATTTTATCTGATGAGAGGGGTATATTTTGCTTTCAGAAATCAGCTTTAAGTGCTATAAAGATATGTTTGACATAATTTTTAGTTTCAAATAATCAAGAGAATATTGATCAGATGCTAATGCCGATGTCGATGTACGGAAAAGTAGGCTCGTTTAGTTCTTGACAGAACTTCTTGTTAGTGTTTCTATGTTACTAGAAATGCTAAGGATTTTTTTCTATTAAAGATATAACTTTAAAGCAATATTTTTTGCACTCAGGATAATACATTTAACAAAACTGTGCATTGAATAAGCGTTTTATAAATTACAAAAATTTTTAGAGTTTGTTAAACCTCGAAGAACAAAATTTTCTAAGAATTTTTTACATAAAAGGTCACAAAATATTTTCTAATCAAAATATAAGAAAATGAATGCACAGATTTGTTGAGGTTTTCCTTGTGATCATTTCGCAAAAAGAAATTTTGAAATTAGTGCAGAAACAAAAAAGCCTTAGGGTTTTAAAAAAAACTGAAATTTTCTTACATTTTTCAAATTTTCAAAAAAAGTTTTTCAAATTTTTGATCTTTGAAAATAAATTATTGATTTTTAAACAAGTGCAGAAACAAATATTTCAAAGAATTAACTTTTTCACTTAAATTAAAGAAATTTGTTAGAAAGGTACTGTAACCCCTTAAGTTATAAATAAAATAAACACGAAATCGTTCTGAAAATGAGCTATTTTACCACTGTTTAAGTACTTTTTAACGAATTTCCGAAATTACTTACCAACTGTGAGTGAGAAATTGTTTCAAAATCAATTAACGGTGGTAAAAAAAAAAAAAGGTTTTTAAAAGTTTCGTGAAAATCTGTGTTGATGTAAACAGTAATATCGCATGCATGGTTACATGGAATAATCTACTAAATATCCCATTCTTGGGTGTTAATTGGCGTTCATTAATAAAATCAGCAAGAACGAAAGTAGTGAAAATGTAAACAATATCCCAAGCAGTGAAAATTAATTATTCACATTTGAGAAATATTGGTCATTAACTCAAATGTCAATAATTTTATTATAAAGATATGTTTTAAATGCGTTAAAAATTATTAAAAGTATGAAAAATTGTCAAATTCGCTTTTTACAAAATTCATATTTTTCGATATAGATGGCGACATATACACTGCTCGACATTGAAAATGCAACACCAAGAAGGAGTGGTCGGAAATTCATGCAAATTTTACCGTAGACGCACGTCACTGAGTTATGCAAATGATATGAAATGCGCAGCTCTCCGACGCACGTGAAGTAAGATATAAGAGAATGAAGTTGAAAAGTGGGCTATGTTCATGTTGGTTTTTCTGCGAGACTAATTATCGGAGAAATTTGGTTTTTGTCTCGAAGGATACGTGTAATAGGAGGAAATGCCACGCCGTCCTCAACGAAGACACTTCCAGCATATAGACGACTTTACAATGGATATGGTGATCGGACTGAGAAGGGGAGGTTGGTCCATCCGTCAAATTGCAGCTGATACCCACATGGATGCAAGCACTGTGCATCGGCTGTGTCGGAGATGGTTGGAAAGAGGAAATGTAGCCACATTGAGGGGTGCAGGTGCAGCCAGAGTGACGTCAGACCGCTTGGATCGACGGATTCACCGACAAGCTGTGGCGGACCCGCAAGTCTCTAGTACGTCGATTCTGCAGCACGTGCAAGGTACCCTGGATGTTCCTGTGTCGACCAGAACCATTTCCCGTCGACCCTACTAAAAATGATCCGTAGAAATCAATAAAAAAAATTCTACGGGGAAATGGCCAACGGATATCAATAGAGCTAAATCAATAGAAATCTACTGATATCAATTGAACAAAATCTACGGATCTCTATTGATATCCGTAGAAATCTACTGATATCAATTGAACAAGATCTACGGATCTCTATTGATATCAGTAGAAATCTACTGATATCAATTGAACAAGATCTACGGATCTCTATTGATATCAGTAGAAATCTACTGATATCAATTGAACAAGATCTACGGATCTCTATTGATATCCATAGATTCTACGGTTTTGTTCTATTGATATCACTAGAAGATTCTACAGATCTTTATTGATATCCATAGATCCTACAGATCCATAGATGGATCTTGTATTGATCT
>JAXGGA010014141.1:0-32982 GCA_038373865.1 Uloborus plumipes | reverse complement strand
GTTAAGCTTTCATTCAAAATTATCATTATTATTACTGTTTCATATCAACTACGTTTTTTAACAATGGATTTCATGTTTAATCAGTTAGGAGAAATCGCCATAAATTTGATTACCAAAATCATATACCTAATTATATAAATTAAAACTAACAAAACCTGAAAAATTAAGAATCTATATGTACAGTCATAGAAAAAAAAAACGAAACACTCGCTCGCATTCGAAGACTATTAACACTAGAGACACGTGTAATATGTTATTTTTTCAGGAATAATGTGCTCTATAAAATTCTATTGGTAAATTGTTGTTAAGGGGTTGTCTTCATATAAAAATTGGCATTAACTTTAAAATTTTCTATGAAAACCCCCCTTTTTTATCGCATATTTGTGATCAGCAACATCATTTAACTTTGTATACCGAATCGTTTTAAATTTGCTCCAGCCGTTGCTTCACAATTGAACTGAGAAAAAACCGTCCCGTAATGTTAAAAATATTTTTGATACTTGGGCATATAATACCTAAACTACGATAGGTACGGCAAAGTTTGTTTTTTTATATCAAAGTATGAACCAACCCAACAATAAAAACGTCATAGACTTCCTCTCAGATAAAATTTTGAATTTTTTATGAATTTTGAAATTAATGTTTGAAAAAATGATGATCTGGAACCATATAATATTTTGATGGAGAAACAATCTAGAAGGGGTTTCAAAGGAGAATCCAAAATGGGAGCTCAAAATATCCAGTAGTTTTTGAGATATGCTAAAAGAACCATTTTTAGGGACCATATACAACTGTGCAAACTGAAACAATAGCAGGGAATTTCTACGCAAAGAAAGAGGAATATGGTTATCTACCAGTTGCAGAACATGCTCAGCGTTTTTATATACTATTTAGTTTTCAACAGTTATAATATGTTGAAAGCTAAACGCCAATAAAACTGCTGAGTATATTTTAAAACTAGTAGACAATCCAATTTTTTGTCATTAGTGAGAAGTCTGCGCTCATGCAACATGTAGCAATTCAGAAAACTTTTTACGTGGACACTTGATTTTCATGGAAAACTGTGCTGTCTCGGAAGGTTATTCGGAATAACTTGTGACGATTAGACTTTTTTTAAATTCTGAGCCACGGTTTTAACATTTTTGCCAATCCTAATACAGTAGTTTATATAAATACAAGCGGTTACTTTTAAGTTGTAACCTCTCTCCAAAAGGTGTTGGCTGCAGCGGTTAGTGCGTAGATAAAAGTATGCATTCATCTTTGTTTAATCAAAAAGATAGAATGTTGCGTTTTTCCCTTGAACTCTACACAGGTTTTCTCTTCCAAATTTCAAAAAATATTATAACTTCAACAAAACCCGAGAATTTTTAATTAATTACGAAAAGCAAACGTATTATTTCGAGTAGCTTTAGGTAATTTAATCGAAAAAAATATGATTTGTCTACTCTTTGTAAATTTCGACCTTGAAAGTAGCATTTTAAATGTGGTGGTGGTCCCTAAATCTTTGGTCGGTCATAACTTTTGTTCTACTGGTCCTAAAGTGATGCCGCTTGGTACCCAGCATACTTTTGGCCCTCCGCACCTAATTATGTAACCAAATATAGGGGTTCCCATTTGAAAATTCAGACTTTGAGTTCATTTCACTTTGTATATAGCCCCTTATCAAAATTTTACTCACGTAGTTTAAAAGAAAACTTTAAACCATGTCAGAAGACACCTTTCTTTTGTTCTTGGCAAGTATAGCAGGAGAATAATTCAGAGTGTTTCGTTTTTTTTTTCTATGACTGTACCTAGTTCGACTTTCAGTTCAACGGCATTCAGGAGAAAGAAGCATGACATAGAAAGAAAGAAATATACTCAGTTTTTAATATAAGTAGAGGTTTAGTGTCATGTGTTACACAACATTGTGACTGATAGTGGGATTCGCCACAGAATGTTTGCAGTTCTACACCTCTTCAACAGGAAATTACTAAACCAGATATAAATATCATGCCACTGCTCAAAAGAGTAAGTTTCAATATTTTCTGTCGTGTTTATGTTACTACTGAGAAGAAAATAAAATTGATAAATACCACGGATTCACAATTAACCCAAAGCCACAGCTATCTGGAGCATTAAACATTCCATTAATGTTTAAAATTAAACCTGAGCTGAAATAAACTCATGTTAAGTAGGGAAATAAATAAATTAAACACAAAATGCAGGAGCAGCAAGCTCAACATTTGAAACAACAAAAGAAAATAATTTATAAAGTTCTAAAAACTAAAAAGTTAAGTTTTTTGATACTCAAAGCTTCAAATAAATAATAATAAGTCAAAAAAGTAAATAAATAAATGAAAATAAAGATCTGATCAATACATAAAAAGCCCCCCCCCCCCCCGTACGTAATTCTTTTTTCGAGAATAAATGAAAAACCACACAATTTTTTTTTCCAAACATTGATTTTGATGAAAGCAAAATTCATATAAACATAACGAATAAAGTAAGGATTGATGACAAAATAACTTACTGTGTATCAGATACTCGTTGAATTTCAAGTGTCATCTTTTCTAGGCATCTTGTGAAAAGGAATAAATGGCTGGTACAGCTTCTTTTCAACATTAATTTTTGCATGAACAGCTAATGGACCCTCAAACATGATTCTTCGAAGCGTTCGGAACAAATGCTCGTGGTCATACATGGCGACGTGAAGCAACCCGGTTTTATCATGATAAAAAATCTTTTATAAGCTCACAATTAAAATATCGAAACAAATCGAGGAATATTTCCTTCTCCTTGCATTCTTCTTTTCCATTATTAATCGTAAATCTATATCCACAACAACTGGTCACGGTTTTTCTTGGAGAAAAAAATTTATTACTGCGACAACCATACCACTCTCGTAAACATTAACACTACCATGTGCGTTTGTTTTGCATACGACTATTTTGGCCAAGGTGTTCTTCTTCTAGGCGTGAAAGTACCTCATTATTATAAATAATAAACTTCTAACATTCTTAAACCAAAAAATATGCAAAACAGACGCATTGTTGTGATTTGATTTTTCCAACGCTTTTCTACACTTGCATGGAGATGCCCGGAAGTTGTTACTTAAGAAAGTCAGACAATAATTGCTTACTTGCCGGTTAATTCTGGTATAGCTGGAGTCTAAGGTTAGCATTTTACCTTTTTTGACTTTGGCTAATCGGAGACTCAAACTGATGATTGATTTTTTTCCGACCCGGGGTCGGGGGGGGGGGAGCACTTAATAAAAGCGTGAAATATAGTTTTCAGCTGGTAGCTAAACATATTTTTCGCATTAGCGAGTAGACTGCATTCACACAACCATTCAGAAAACTTTTTCGCAAAAACACTTAAATTTCTCAGGAAAATGGTGCAAATCGGTAAAATCTACAAACGTTATGTGGAAAAATTAGTGAAGTTTCGGAATTTCTCCACACTGTATTTGTAAAAAGAGGAACATAAAGTAACAATGTACAAAAAAAAAGAAAAGAAAGAAAGAACCAACCAAAAGTAATCTTTAACCAAAAATCCCCCCCCCCCCTCCAACTCCTAACTTAACCTGCCATCCAAGGAAACAAAATATATTTCACTCTTTCTTAAGCAAATATATACTTATTCAGGATTTTGCCAATACATCAGAAAAAGCATGACAAACTCCATAAAAATCCACCTTTCGGAATTTCCGATGTAAAATAATAAAGAAAGACAATAATAAATTTAAACAACTGAGCACTGAAAAATATAAAATAAAGCATGATGGAAACAAATAATTGGAACCTAAATTCGTCAAAAGATTTTATCAATCAACTGCAAACTTTCAGTGATCATTAATTTAACCAAGCGAACATGCTCTTCAGAAATAATGGCCAATGTGCGTGCACTTAAAAACGAAGACCATTGTAGTTTTATTGCTTCATTAGAAACTAACGTAGTATTTCGTGAAAAGAGCAAAATTCTCTTTTCTGAAAATATTTCAATGATTCCAATATAATATTTATCCATACACCTGCGATATACTCTTTAGGAAAATTTTGCAATTATTATCTTAAAAGTAAGAATATTTAATAAAAATCTAAGCAGTAACTGGCTAGTCATACAAAAGAAATTAAATGTAGGGAAAAAATATTTCGCAGATTTTTATAAATTAAAAGTTCCTTATTTTTAAAAAATATTTTTGAACGACGATTTCAAAATCTTGTGATAATGAAAAAAAGAAAAAAGCAAAATAAGTACAAAAAAACAGTTAAAAATTTAAAAATAATTGTATTTTTAAATGTTTAATCTGTTAAATTTACTTTTGATTTTGATGCTTACTTTTCTAATACTTAAAAATTCATCTAGTTTTTAATTTTAAAACCTTACATTAACGTCTAAGACGGAAACTTTTTTAAACGTTTTTCAGAAAGGCTGTGAGTCATAACTCAGTTTAGAGCACTGGTTCAGTACTTGCTTTCGGTTTTCTAAACAAATTTACGAAAACAATAAAATTAAATATGTAAAAAAACCCTATCATTTTTGAAGTTTATGTTGATCAATTTTGCTATTCCTCTTTCTTGAAGCTTTCAGTTGCGTTGTGCTCCACTGCAAAACATTAAGCCTCGTGTATGAATTAAGTTACCGCCCCAAAGCCAGAGCTAAAGCAGAACCGAAGCAATTACACCCACAGCTTGATCGTGGCATCCTGAGACTGCAGTTTCGTCTTTATTGTGCACTCTTCACTCATAAACAATCAGTAATCAAGCTGCAGGCAGAAATCCTCTTGCTGTAGCCAAGATAGCCTTCAAACTGGTAGATAAAATGTGTTTACCTCATCAGCGAACGTCTGCAAACCATGGTAAGGCTCTATTCGTGAATGGGTAAATTGAAGGCATGAAGCTGGGTAATATATTACCCAGCTTAAGGCCTTCCAGCCGATCATTGGCTTTCCTGACTGAGAAGTTCACTATAAGGACGAAACTGCAGTCTTGGGATGTCATGATCGAGCTGTGGGTGTAATTGCATCAATAGGCCTCGTATTGTTCGTTCAAAAAAGGTTGGCATTCAGTTCAGCCTTCGTGACATGGTGTCCGACGATTCCATTTCGCTGTTTTTGGGGATGAGGTATCTGCTCAGTTCTGAGAAAGGTTGCAGTTGGTTATCATTGTCACAATGAATGAGGACAAGTGTGTCCATACTAGGGGTGGGCAAGAAACTGCTTCTCAAATTCAAATGTACGCCAAAGTTAAGGTTGCCTTATTTACAAGCACGATGTCCACCGATCACCCCCACGCTAAAATAAACTCTGCTTTCCAGAAGGTGGGGCCAAGTGCCTTCTCGTCGTGAACGGACTTCACTGGCTTTTCATTACGGAGATTTTGTCCTACCTTTATTAATTTGTTTAAGTTCATTAATTCACAATGAAAATTTCATAGAGGTTCTGAGAAAGGTTGAAGTTAGCTATCATTATCACAATGAATGAGGACAAGTGTGTACAAGTAACATACCAGTGGAGGACAAGCATCTGTTTCGCAAATTCAAATGCTCGCCAAAGTTAAGGTTGCCTTATTTACAAGCACGATGTCCACCGATCACCCCCAAGTTAAAAATTGAATTCGCTTTCTAGAAGACGGGGTCAAGTGCCTTCTCGTCTTGAACGGACTTAATATCACGTTTTACTTGCAAGTAAACTTATTTGAAGTGATGCATTTTTATCCTGAAAAAAGTTGGGTGAGTGTTTCCTTTCACCTCAGCGTGTTTTTTTTACCCCAGAGACTACAGGGTAAAAGGAGATACCCTGTTTCTTTCTCTATGAAGTTGGTGTGAGTAAAAAATCACTATTGGCAATTAGTTTAGAAGCGTAAGAAAGTCTAAACCAAGAATAACCATAAGATTTATAATAAACATCCTTTCAATAAATGGCACAAAAAAGCATTCATTTTATCAAAATTAACTTTCTCGTTACAGTATGCACAAACCAGCTCTAAAAAAATCCGGCAAACGTAATTAAGCTTTTAGTGCGGCTTCCGGTTTTAGAAAGAACGTAATTGCCTAAAATCCGAAAATCCTCGTCCTGACATTTTCCCATTGTTCCGTGACCCACGGAAACAGAAAGCAAATTAATCCTTCATCTGTTGTTTTCCGAGATAATCTATCCGGAAAAAAAGGGAATTAATTTAGGAGATTCCGAAGAAGATTGTCAGGGGAAAAACAAAAGTGCATTAATTAATGGACAAAGTGGCATTGCGGAAAGAAAAATGCCGAGATCTTTTGCCCTGGTTGGATTTCGTTATTTTTAAATGGAATAAATGCACTTTCTTGAGAGAGTTCCTTGCGAAACGAGGGAGGTTGGGTCATAATTAAAATGTAATTGTGGCTTTTATTAGCAAAATGAACGCGTTTATATTACCTTTAACTATGAGTTATGAGAATTATTAGAAAAGATTGATAAATAGATGCTTAATTTAAGATTATTTATTGAATTACTATGTGTAGTTAAGCGAAGAGCCCATTTATCATTTTATATCCCGAATTAATTCAACAATATATATATATATATATATATATATATATATATATATATATATATATATATATATATATATATATATATATATATATTTATATTTATATATATATATAATATATATATAAATATATATAAATATATAAAAATATATATAAAAAAAAAATATATATCTATATATATTTTTTTTTATATATATTTTTATATATATATATATATATATATATATATATATATATATATATTTTTATATATATATATATATATATATATATATTTTTATATATATATATATATATATATATATATATATATATATATATATATATATATATATATATATATATATATATTTTTATATATATATATATACACTCAGGCACATTGAAAATAGCGACCCAAGAACAAATCGTCGGATTGAAATGCAACTGCGTCTACAGTGGTGCAAAGCCAGATCAATGCGGAATGCCACAGATTGGCAAAAAGTTGTGTTTAGTGATGAGTCTCGGTTTGTTTTAGAGACTGATGATAACCGTGTACGGGTGTGGAGGCGCCCAGGTGAGCAGAACAATTCCTCCTACACTGTTCTACGTCACACTGCCCTCACAGCTGGTGTAATGGTCGTGGGGCCATATCCTATGATAGCCGGTCCAATCTGATTGTGATGCGTGGAAACTTAACCGGCCAGCGTTACGTTGATGATATTCTTAGACCCCATGTAGGACCTTTCCTAAATGGTCTCCCAGGGGCAATTTTCCAGCAAGATAATGCTCTTCCGCATACAGCAAGAGTTGCTCAAGACTTCCTACATCATTTTCAGACTCTTCCATAGCCGGCCCGCTCCCCCGACTTATCCCCTATAGAGCATGTGTGGGATCAGCTGAAACGTCAGATGCCATTGTGTCACTCTGTGCGTGATTTGGAGTTGGCTGTTTTAAATTTGTGAACCCATCTGCCTCAGGACAATATCAGGCGTCTAATCAACTCAATGCCGGACCGTGTGGCGGCATGTATTGCAGCTAGAGGTGGTCCAACGCGCTATTGAAGTTGCTCTGTATTTGTGTCCTTGCACACCCTGTATTTGTTCAATTGTCTTGATTTTGAGATCAAGTGAATCTCTCATCTGTATCATTATGTTTATTAAATTTCATTTCAATCCGATGCTTTCTTTTTGGGTCGCTATTTTCAATGTGCCTGAGTGTATATATATATATATTTTTATATATATATATATATATATATATATATATATATATATATATATATATATATATATATATATATATATATATATATATATATATATATATATATATATATTTATATATATATATATATATATATATATATATATATATATATATATATATATATATATATATATATATATATATATATATAGATAGATAGATAGATAGATAGATAGATAGATAGATAGATAGATTTTTTTTTTTTTTTTGAGTTGCAAATACATCAAAAAACATTTGTATAAAAGTTTTGCATAAGCATAAAAGTTTCGAAATTTTTGGGGAGTCTAAGGCCCCATACGCTTTAGGGCCCCAAGAAAACTATTTCGGATAGAGGAAAAAAGTCATAGGAAAAAAAAACGAAACACTCACACGTATTTGAAGACTATTAACGCTAGAGACTCGTGTAATATGTTATTTTTTCAGGAATAATGTGTTCTACAAATTTCTTTTGGTAAAGTGTTGTAAGGGGTTGTCTTCACATAAAAATCGGCATCAACTTCAAAATTTTCTATGAAAACCTTTCTTTTTTATTGCATATTTGTGATCAGCAACATTATTTAACTTTGTATACCAAATCGTTTTAAACTTGCTCCAGCCGTTGCTTCACAATTGAACTGAGAAAAAACCGTCCCGTAATGTTAAAAATATTTTTGATACTTGGGCATATAATACCTAAACCACGATAGGTGCGGCAAAGTTTGTTTTTTACATCAAAGTATGAAACAACCCAACAATAAAAACGTCATTGTTTCCCTCTCAGATAAATTTTGAGTTTTTTATGAATTATGAAACTAATAATTGAAAAAATTATGATCTGGAACCATATAATATTTTAATGGAGAAATAACCTAGAAGGGGTTTCAAAGGAGAATCCAAAATGGGAGCTTAAAGTATCCAGTAGTTTTTGAGATATGTTAAAAGAACCATTTTTAGGGACCATTTTCAACGATGCAAACTAAAACAATTGCGGAACATGCTCAGCGTTTATATACAGCATTTAGTTTTCAACTGTAACAGTATGTTGAAAGCAAAACGGTTAATAAAACTGCTGCGAAAATTTTAAAACTGGTAGACAATCCAATTTTTTGTCCATTAGTGAGAAGTTTGTTTTCATGCAACATGTAGCAATTCAGAAAACGTTTTCCGTGGACACTTGATTTTCATAGAAAACTGTGGTATCTCGGAAGGTTATTCGGAATAATCTGTGACGATTAGACGTTTTTTTTAAATTCTGAGCCAGGGTTTTAACATTATTGCCAATCCTAATACAGTAGTTTATATAAATACAAGAGGTTACTTTTAAATTGTAACCCCTCTCCAAAAGGTATGTACTGCATGGGTTAGTGAGTAGTTAAAAGTATGCATCTATCTTTGTTTATTAAAAAATATAGAATGTTGCACTTTTTCCTTGAACTCTACACAGTAAGGTTTTCTCTTCCAAGTTTCAAAAAACATTATAACTTTAACAAAACTCGAGAATTTTTAATAAATTACGAAAATCAAGCGTATTATTGTGAGCAGCTTTAGGTAATTTAATCGAAAAAATGATTTGTCTACTCTTTGCAAATTTCGACCTTGAAATCAGCATTTTACATGTGGTGGTGGTCCCTAAATCTTTGGTCGGTCATAACTTTTGTTCTACTGGTCCTAAAGTAATGCCGTTTAGTACCCAGCTTACTTTTGGTCCTCTGCGCGTAATTATGTAACCAAATGTAGGGGGTCCCATTTGAAAATTCAGAATTTGAGTTCATTTTACCTTCTATATGGCCCCTTATCAAAATTTTGATCACGTAGTTTTAAAGAACAATTTAATCCATGTCAGAAGACACATTTCTTTTGTTCTTTGCAAGTATAGCAGCCCAATAATTCAGAGTGTTTCGTTTTTTTTTCCTATGACTGTACCATCTGTCGTCCTTTCAGCGAAGAACAGGGAGTGGTACTTAAGAGCCTCAGCATGATTCCAGCGATTTAGGATTCATACACTGCGATGCAAAAGTTTAGACAAATGGCAAATATGTGAATAAAAAGAAAACTATTCAACGAAATGCTTTCAAATTTCTACTGCTGGTACACAATATGGTCCCAAATACGTGTCTGGAATTCTTAAAACTAAAACTGGAATCAAATTTTGGATATTACAAAAGACATTTTTTTACCTTGTTGCAAAAGTTTAGGCAATAGTCAGATTTTATGCAAATAATCCCTGAAATGTGATTGGTGGAGGAAATGCGGGACTTTATTATTCATTTATAAAGTGCAGAGATTTCTGAATAAATAATCAAAACTTCAAACGCTCTGTAGTTCTCGTGTAAAGAAGATGAGAAAGTTTGGAAGCCGAAATTTGAACATGAACTTACTTTATTAATTTTTTGTCTTTTAAATCGGCTCTAGTATGGTAGTACGTTGTTTTTTACTTTGTGGAGAGCAAATTCAGACAAGCGTATCGATCAAAAGACCAAGAAAAGATAAATTTCTTAAAGATGAAGGAATTGGAAAAACGGCTCAAACTTACGATTTGCCCCTTAATCCTACAAAACTTCAACTTGGGTCAAAAACAGCACGTGACAGCAAAAGTAGATGAACAACTGAATCGGAATGCATAAAAAAAACAAACAATTGTGCTTGAGCCTGTTCGGACAGTGTCCCAAATAAGCCAGATTTTATTGGTAAAAGCAGCACAACATATGATCATTGGATGTTTCTCAAGTCCCACGAAAAGAATTATAATCCATCTAGGCCATCCCAATTTTAATAATTTTTATCAAAGAAAGTATCATTCATTTTTTAGTCACGATGATATATATGCTGCTTTTCACATTAAAATCTGGCTTATTTGGGACACTCTGTCCGAAAAGGATCAGGCACAATTCTTTGTTTTTTTTCTGTATTCCGATTCAATTGTTCAGCTACTTATGCTGTCACGTGCTGCTCTTGACCCAAGTTGAAGTTTTGTAGGAAAAAGGGGCGAATCGTTAATCTGAGCCTTTTTTTCAATTCTTTCATCCTTAAGAAATATAATTTTTCTTGGACTTTTTGATCGATACGCATATCTGAATTTGCTCTCCACAAAGTAGAAAACAATGTACTACCATACTAGAGCCGATTTAAAAGACAAAAAATTAATAAAGTAGGTTTATTTTCTAATGTCGGCTTCCAAACTTTCTCATCTTCTTTACACGAGAACTAAAGAGCTTTTGATATTTTGATTATTTATTCAGCAATCTCTGCACAATGAATAATACAGTCCCGCATTTCCTCCACCAATCACATTTCAAGGGATATTTACATAAAATCTGACTATTGTCTAAACTTTTGCAACAATGTAAAAAGATGTCTTCTGTAATATCCAAAATTTGATTCCAGTTATTGTTTTAAGAACTCAAGACACGAATTTGGGACCATATTGTGTACCTGCAGTAGAAATTAGAAAACATTTCGTTGAATAGTTTTCTTTTTATTCACATACTAGCCGGGTACCCGGCCCTGCCCGGGTTTCGGCCGGGTATGGTGTTTTAGTGACACTCGTTCATGAATTTTTCAACATTAAAGTGCATATCTATACACACAATGACTACTTCTGTAAACAATGGCAATTTTTTCTGACTGGACAAACTAAAAAACTGTATTACACGCCTTAAATACAAATAATGTTGAGGTAAATCGGAAATGTTATAAGCTTGTTACAGGGTGCGGCGGAGAAACTTGCAGACTTGAAAAGTCAACTAAGGGAAAAGTACATCATGTATCAGTTTACTACTTTTTATAAGATATGGTACCCATTCTGAATTTTTATATTAGTTAGACTTAAAAACTACATCGGGAAGAATGACGGCCCCTGTTAATGATGCACTCATGTACCCTAGATTTATTGCACTCTTTCGAGCATATCGAATGATGGGATGTTGGTGATAGCAAGCCGGATGTTGTTCTCCAGGCGTTGCAGGGTCCGGGGCTTGTCGTTGTAAACGATCGATTTGAGATACCCCCATAAAAAAGTCACAGAGTGTCAAATCGGAAGTGCGGGCCGGCCACAGTACGTCACCTTTCAAGGAGACGTTATCACTCAACTGGTGAACCACAGCAAGTTTGTAGGGATGAAACTGGAGTTCGTTGTGAAGAATTCGTCTCAGTGTCCAATCAAAAATCCCCAAAGCAGCAGCTTGTTTACGCGCCGAACGCCTGGGAGAGCGCAAAAACGACTCCCTCACTTTTTCGACGTTTTCTAGGGTTCTGGAAATCCGTTGACCTCCTGGGCCTCTGTTTGCCACACTCTCACTTTCCCTGAATGTTTTCACCCACAAAACAGTCGATTCCCAGCCAGGAATGGGAACAACGGGCTGAATTTTGAACCGAGTTCGGAAGGCACGTTGAGTGGTGACCACCGAAAGATTATTTGAAAAGTAGGATTCGGCGGCGAACGCTCGTTGCTCCTTTGTCCAACGCATGGTGACAACTAAACTATAAGATAACAAAACTTCAGGTCCCTCTCTTTAAAATGAGACTCTTCCCACTCCTTTCTGACCACTCCTTGCTAATTAGCATCCAATTAAAATCAGCAAGTTTCTCTGTCGCACCCTGTAAAATCAATCGCACTGGAGTCAAGTATTTCCAAACATTACACGTAAAATAAGTCCCATCATTAGTTTATATCCTTGTGACTACATTGGTGAAAACATCTTATGTACCTAACTTAGAAATTATTTGACTATAAACATTTTCTGTTCTCTAACTGTTGCCAAAATAAATTATATTTTTATTTACCCCGTTAGCGATTATTGGCACAGTTGAATCTAAAAATCCTACAAAAGCAATAAATTTCATACTTACTCCAGAGAAGCCTTGGTTCACATTTTCATCATGATCACCATTAATATTGTTGTTGCCAGGCAACGAATTTTTGCAACAATGGACTGAAAATTTAATCATTCAATGGGGAAACTATATGAAATTTACTATTTTTCATAAT
The DNA here is from genome assembly GCA_038373865.1 of Uloborus plumipes. Classification (NCBI taxonomy): domain Eukaryota; kingdom Metazoa; phylum Arthropoda; class Arachnida; order Araneae; family Uloboridae; genus Uloborus; species Uloborus plumipes. The sequence goes on along the minus strand of JAXGGA010014141.1, from coordinate 20,261 downwards.
AACTTTTTTGAACTACGCTTTTTAGAAATTAATTATAGCTTATCCTGCTCCCTGTTACTGTAGCTATCTACGGTAAAAAAAATGGTTAAAATCGGTTCAGTAGTTTGGAAGATTACCCCGGACATACGCATACAAAAGTAGTCTTTTATGTATATAGATTTGCATTTTGTCTAAACTTTTGCATCGCAGTGTAATACTAAATTAATATAAGCGGGACTTCCCGTCAGGGCAAAAAGGGTCAAAGGACTGGCTGAGCTATCAGACATTTTAGTTCCAAGAATGCTTCAAGTTTAGCCTTGCTTTATGTATTGGGAAGCACGTTAATATTGTCTCTGGCTGTCCCATTTTGTAGGGGCCTTACGTTCATGAGGGTCATAGTTGGATTCAGATCTCAATTTAATGGGAAATGCTTCAACCAAAAATTTTTGCTCCAAAAGATAACACGAAGTAACACCAGAATGAATACAAAATACGCGTTGCAAGAAAACTTGCGTCAAAGCTTCCGCTGTTGTGCTTGATTGATATTGGAACATTTCGCCGGTCATAGTTGGATTCAGATCTCAATTTAATGGGAAATGCTTCAACCAAAAATTTTTGCTCCAAAAGATAACACGAAGTAACACCAGAATGAATACAAAATACGCGTTGCAAGAAAACTTGCGTCAAAGCTTCCGCTGTTGTGCTTGATTGATATTGGAACATTTCGCCGGCCACCTTGTCTAGTGGTCATAACAGTGACCGTTATGCGGTGTCCCTAGGTTCAAAACCCGACTCAGGCATGGATGTACTTTCTCTCTCTTTTGTCGTCCTCTCTCGGTGTGAATGTGTGTGTTGTGAATGGCTGCCTGCCCTGTAAACGGGTCTTTATGGCATGTGTGTTGAGCTAAATCGGACTTCAACTTTAATGGTGCTCGTAAAAATTAAAAATGGAAGTCGTACATATTCTGCCATAAATTGGGTAAGTGTCTACTCGGGCTCATGTACCGGGGTGGTTTCAGGAACTACTAAAATTAGAACATTTCAGTCCATAAGCTATTAGTAAGTTCAAGAAATCGAGTTTTTTGCTAGATTTCCCCAAAGGAGATTTGCTCATTTTTTTACGACGTAGCAACCAGTATTTTAAAATGCTTCAAACAAGGTTGGAGCCAATAATCTCGTGGAACCAAATGTCGAACAGGTCATCCTGTCCTCTCATGGAGCTTTAAGTAAGACAACTAAGAGGTTTTTAGTTAAATTCAACAAGAAATTACCGAAAATCCATGCAAATTCAACAACTTATTACTTATTAACTATAATAAAGTTATACCAAACGTAGTCTTTTTATTCAGTTAGATAAATGGTTAATCATGTGGAAATTTTTTTTTAAACTTATAACTTATTCTGCTATTATATACGCCATTCTTCCCAAACATAGTCTGATTGAAAACGAAATTCTTGTTAATAGCTGCAAAACATAAGATGAAGCACTTAGAGCCCTTGACAATAATCCCGACAAAAAATAAAATTAATTAAAATTGGTTACTTTCTTTATCCACTGAAAAGAAAATTCGAAATTTCACAAATTATTTCCGGGCTATGTTTTGGGATTTCACGATGTTTTTTCACATGTTTCCTGTGAAGACAATAATCTTTATTAAAAAGATGCTGGGCTACGTTTCGGGATTTCACGAGGGTTTTTCACGTTTCCTTTAAAGACAATAATCTTTATGAAAAAGATTCCTAATTTTTCAATTTGTGTGAGTACAGACGTCTTACTGTTGTGAAAAATACAGGGTGTCCACTCCAATCGTGGACCAATAGCTAATTTCTAAACCGTTAGAGATAAGCATAAAGTTTATTTAGGAAAAAATCTCCAAATTACGAAAGGAATTTTGGGTCCATTCAATATTTTTCAAAAAATCAAATTTTGAAAGAGTTACGAAATTTAAATTTTTATACAGCCCCCCAGTCCTATCAATCATATTTAGTAAAACATTCTTGACACTGTAACGTTTAAAACTAAAAAAAAATCACTCTTCTACCACAAAAATTGACCGAGTTATGACGTTTTGAAAAATCAAGATTTTGCATTGTTTCATGACGTCATCGAGAGATCGCTTAAGGGACCGTATGCGAAATCATTCAAAATCTTGATTTTTCAAAACGTCATAACTCGGCCAATTTTTGTCGTAGAACGGTGATTTTTTTTTGTTTTAAATGTTACAGTGTCAAGAATGTTTTTCTAAATATGATTGATAGGACTGGGGGGCAGTATAAAAATTTAAATTTCGTAACTCTTTCAAAATTTGATTTTTTGAAAAACATTGAATAGACCCAAAATTCCTTTCGTAATTTGGAGATTTTTTCCTAAATAAACTATATGCTTATCTCTAACGGTTTAGAAATTAGCTATTGGTCCACGATTGGAGTGGACACCCTGTATTTGCAGCTACCACTGTCAAAACAGGTTAAAGCCCTGGTTTCCTAGGAGTGAAATCGTCGATCTCTGGCGAGGCGACGGTCGCCGCCTTCTTCTGCGCATGCGCCTGAGCCGCAGATTGACGTCGCTTCATGCCACGCTCCAATCTAACTGGTTCTGATTCCAGCGTGCAGTCGAACCCGGCGTCGGCGACGATTGTCGCGTTCCAGGAAACCAAGGCTTAAGCGGTTACATCAAGTGTTTCACTATCAGCTAAACTGCGTCTTGATTGGATTGACTGTCCCAAATACGAGCAAACTGGTATTGCAGCGTTACGAATAGTGTAAGCAGATATTATGCTCGGTAGTTGCTTGCAATTCTGTCTTAGCTTTATTCATATTTGCTTCAGGAGATTTTCTGTTAAATCAGGAAGACGTCAAAAAATTGCAACAAGCATGCGCAATTTTTCAGAAGAGTCCGTGTTTCGTTCCTAAAACGTGACTGGCTTTTATTCAGAAGGTTTCTGATTGCTTCAGTCGGCTTCCATGTTGCCCTCAGGAAGGTTGCTGACTTTAAGAGGGAAGTTTTAATGGATTTTGCGAGATATTACTGGCTGAATTTATACACTTTAAAAGCACGTTACTTTCAAGAAATGTTTCTGAATTGATTTTACAGTGTGTATCTTGACATCTGCCAATAAAAAAACCTTATTCTGCTGTGCTAAGCACAAAACTCGTATCTACACTTTTTAACAAAGTTGAGTAATTGTCACCAGGTGGCTCTTTGTGACGTATTTTACCTAAATACAAAATTCTATCGTCATTTGAGAACGAGAAATATTTTTTAACATATTCTGAAAAAGTTTTATCTGAATCAAATACATGGTGGCGCAAAACTTTAAAGAGTAATATCTCAGTTTGAGCTCAACTGCAGATGCGCGTGCCACTTTTGCGCTTAGCACGGCAGTATTCCTCAAATATAGAAAAGAGCTGTAATTGTAATGAAAACAATCTTTGAAGACAGGGGAAAGAAAAGCCCGAAAAATAGTGAACCTTTTAATTTCATTTATTTTTATTTTTTTTTTTACGCTAAAAAAATAAAGCAAGCTTTATGAAAGTCGTGCATCGCATACAGTGTTGAGTAAAGAAAATTGTCTTTATTTGCAGATGAAGAAAACATTACTTTGAAGAATAATTGGAATGAGAGAACATTAACAGGTAAGAGATTTTTTTCAACAGGAAACGAGGAATTAATGGTTGTAGCTTATTAGTTTAAGCAAACACGTACTACAAAAAAAAAATATCTCTTTTTTTTCTAAACCTCTGCTTTTTTTTCCTCCCCAGCTACAAAAAGGACAAACGGAAGACAGCGTGTAAGTGCTTTTTTTCACCATCCAAGTTTAGTTATTGCAAAAATGTATGCAATACATTGGTCAGTCGCAGCTGTTTGTCGATATTTTCGAGCGAAATGGCAGTCTTCAGCATTCTGGATAAAAGTTTTATTTATTTCATTTCTTTTACTGTAATAATTTACATTATAGTTTAAAAAAACTAAACAATACGCTTTCAGAGTTCGTGCTTGTTAGTTATTTTAACCTATTAATTCCTGACATTTTTTTTTCCAAAGATATTTTGTATACTGGTTACAAACAGTGTTCAATGGCCAGGAAAAATAATAAAAAAAATATTATGTAAAAAATAATTTTATTATTGAGGAAAGAAAAATCGTCCCTTAAAAGTTACGATAGACCACAGAGGGTACATACTTTTTTTACTAAAATCTTTTTCAGCCTACGATATAATATTTAAAAAGACATTTTATAGGAAGAAATAAAATCAGCAACTAACATAAACTGGGAAGCTGGGAATAACTTTGAAAATTTAGCTTTTTTTCTTGAAATTGTGAACGATGTCATTTTTGATAAAGATTATATTAAAACTGCTACAGAACACACTTTACAATGGTTATGTGCTGCAATCTGTTAATAACGAATTGAAACAATACCAAGGTACTAATTGAACACTGTTATTTGGTTGAAATCTTCATTTTAGGGAAATTCAGACCCTTTTTTGGACCGTCCCTAAAAAGGGACGCTAGGCATTAATGGGTTAAGTAATTTATCAAAGTAAAACTGAAATCTGAAGTCATTCTGAGAAATTTTTAAAAGATAAAAGTCGAGTTCTCTTTACAAAAAGGTAATATACTTAATTCAAGCATTAATACTAAAGGTTAAACTTAATTTTCATGATACTCTAACTACTTTCCCTCTGATTTTCACAAAACTATTGAACATCCCTTAAGTTTATATGCACTTATAATATATCGACATGCAATATAGTTTAGCATTTAGTATTAATAATTGTACTAAATATATTACTTTTATATTTGCAAAGAACGTGAATTTTATCTCTTATTCAAAGTTGCATACAAATAAGGCCACTATAGTCTATATAGCGACTCTACATACAAACAACTGAAAATTTTTATGTATATATTTGTTGTGTTTTATAATTACATACATACATACACATATACAAACAAACAAACAAACAAACAAACCCACATGTGAAACTAATAAAAGCGTATTAAAAAGTGAATACTGTTTTTTACACAAGTGTAAATTTGGCATCATAAATTTTGAAAATAAGTCAATAGGTACACCACAAAAGGAAAAAAAAAACAATGTTTTTTCAAACAGAGCATACCAAATGAAACATGAAATGATGCGGTATGATTAATATGACACTACATTACAACTATTTATCTTATGCAATAAATTACTTTACTTGCAGTTTGAAAGATCTCTTCAGCTATTTGTCTATACTATCTCATCTATAATAACAATGCTATTATATCTATATTAGCCGTGAATTATGTCATTCTTATGTTGCTGAAGCCATACTACCTTTTCCAAGTCACATATTAGTGTTGCACAATTCACTTTTGCAAAGGAGTAGTAAAAGTGATGCCTAAGATGAATATTCATCGACAAAAATAAAAAGTCTTTAATCATACTCCAATTTATTTCGAGCCATATGAAAACTTAGACTGCAATGTTTTTAAACCCTGGTTTTGCAGATTCAAGTGTCTAGCATAGTGATAAGAAAGCACAGAAGTAAAATTTAGTCATTTTTATAGCAAAAAAAATTTTTTTTTTTTGACTACTTAGGGTAAAGAAATACTGAAAAAATTAAAAATGTTATGAAAATATTTTAATAATTAAAATCATTGCATTATAAGTTGTGGTGCAGATTCAAGTGTTTAGCATAGTAATAGGAATAGGTAAAGGATAAGGTAAATAGTAATAGGAATTTGGCATAATATACGTAGAAGTAAAATTAAGTCTTTTTCACAACAGTAGAAAAATTGTTATATAACTTCTTTGGGTAAAAAATACTTCGGAAAAAAATTAAAATGCTATGGAAATAATTTAATAGGGCAATTTCGCGGTAACAGACGTATTATTTTTTTTTCAGAAAACAGTCTGTAAAGACTATATGATAAATTTTTGTTTTACTTCATAAACCTTATGAAGAACTTGGTCTTTATTACCATATAATGCTGTCAAATTTTGAAAATTTTCAGAAGAAATAATTAAACATAGCACTTTCTCCGCAATATACGTACCTCGTTACGTCCGTTACGGGGTAAAAAAAACTACCATATAAATACTATGTCTGGAAATCTTCCGAACTTAACTGTATTTTATAGAAGTAGAGTCAATGCTCTTCGCAACTCGATGCAACGAAACACGGACTTAACATACAGGGGTTTTATAAATTAACGTGAGGTGTTTCGAGCCCTCTAGCGCGCGAAGTACTGGGCGAAACATTGACAAATTTCATGGGTGCACATATTAAACCATAGGATTTTGATTTCTGAAATAAAAAAATAGTTTAAAAAGTTGCCACCAGGGGAAAATTTGGCGCTGTAAAAGTGTATTACTGTTAATATCGCGAATTAAATTTGAAAAAGGGTTGTACAGTCATAGAAAAAAAAACGAAACACTCGCTCGTATTCGAAGACTATTAACACTAGAGACACGTTTAATATGTTATTTTTTCAGGAATAATGTGCTCTATAAATTTCTATTGGTAAATTGAACCGTTTATTTCAAAAACCAGTCAACAGACATTTTTTTAAAAATTGAGTTATTAGTGCCATGTGATTCTTTAGGGGTAAATACACATTATAGTACAGACAAAGAAAAAAAACGGTACTTTTATAGTATGAAGACAACTAGCAAAATTTTGGCTTTAGTGCAAAAACCAGTCAACGGCGTCTGTTATCTGGTTTTTGCACTAAAATAGATTTTTTTGCGGCGCACCTTTGGTGTTATTGATCTGGCTTGCTCTTGGCTGTTCCTAAACGTGAGGCAGCTGCAGAGCTAATGGTACATAAAAGGAGGGCTACAAAATTTTATGCTAATTTAAAAGAAGCATCCAAGAATGAGGATAATGAAACTGCAGCCCTATGCTTTGATTACATGCAAAACTTGCCTCTCCCGAATATTCCTGTCCAGGAAATTTTTTATATGAGACAACTATGGGTAAACTTTTTCAGTATTCGTGATTTAAAAAGTAGTAAATCAAAAATTTACCTTTATCATGAAGGAGAAGGTAATAAAAGCCCAAATGAGGTATGAAGTTTTTTACTACACTACATACAAACCGAAATACCTGTAACTGTAAAAAAGCTCATCCTTTTTAGTGACGGACCATCAGGCCAAAATAAAAACCATACGGTTGTAAGATTTCTAATGAATCTTTGTAACAAAGGACGTTTTGATGAAATCATTCACAACTTTCCTGTTTGTCGAGATTCATTCTCCCCATGTGACAGAGACTTTGGATCTATAAAAAGAGTCGTAAGAAGGGTTGATAGAATTTATACTCCAGATGAGTATAGTGAACTTATTTTAAAGGCTAGTAAAACAAGTCGTTTTACCATCCATATAGTTGCACCGAAAGATATTTTTAATTTCAAAACGTGGTGGCCACGGTATTATAAAAAAATAACCCACTCAGATGAAACCTCAGAAAGAGGTATTCCTAAAGATGAAAAAGATATTTTCAAAATATCAACTTATAAGCAGTTCATTTACAATAACAGAAGTCATGGGAGAGTGGTGGTAAAGCCACATATTGATGGATTCGTTGAGTCTACATTTTCACTTCTAAAAAAACAAAATCTCCCAGAATTGCCTACTGAAAGGGCATATCCTTCAGGAAAGGTGAGAATTTCTTTTTCTTTGATATAAACTTACATCTTATGCTCAACCTTATCAACTCTCGTTTCATATTTTAGTTTAACTTTTTTATTTTGTCGTTATCGTTATAGGTTCCTATTAATGTAAAGAAAATTCGAGATCTAAACAATCTCAACCAATATATAATTGAATATGAAAATTTCTACACCAGCATTTTGAATTTGCCAACTACTAATAGGGAAAACATAGTCGAAATGGTTTACGATAACGAATAGCTATCTCTCCAGGAACCAAAATATGACAAAAAATACCTTATATAATAATGTAATTAGTAGGTGATAAATAAAAATATAATGTTTTTCCCTAACATTCTCATTTTTACTTCAAGATATTACAAAAATTGAGAGCAAAGCTCTGAAAATACGCGTGAACGATTAGTTTATTGCAAAAAGCAGTCAACTACAAAAGTTTTAATAATTTTTTTTGCACTGAAGATAAGACGTAAGAAAATATTTTTTTGTCGGTAAAGTATCCAAATGAGGTCTACTTTAAGCCTAAAAAAATATCAACACCTAAATAAAAAGCAGTAGGTTGTTAAACAGTTTTTTTCGTTTTTCTCAAAACAACAAATTTGTCTGTTGACTGCTTTTTGAAATAAACGGTTCAATTGTTGTTAAGGGGTCGTCTTCATATAAAAATCGGCATCAACTTTAAAATTTTCTATGAAAATCCCCCTTTTTTATCGCATATTTGTGATCAGCAACATCATTTAACTTTGTATACCGAATCGTTTTAAATTTGCTCCAGCCGTTGCTTCACAATTGAACTGAGAAAAAACCGTTCCGTAATGTTAAAAATATTTTTGATACTTGGGCATATAGTACCTAAACTGCTATAGGTACGGCAAAGTTTGTTTTTTTATATCAAAGTATGCACCAACCCAACAATAAAAACGTCATTGACTTCCTCTCAGATAAAATTTTGAATTTTTTATGAATTTTGAAATTAATATTTGAAAAAATGATGATCTGCAACCATATAATATTTTGATTTAGAAACAAACTAGAAGGTGTTTCAAAGGAGAATCCAAAATGGGAGCTCAAAATATCCAGTAGTTTTTGAGATATGTTAAAAGAACCATTTTTAGGGACCATATACAACTGTGCAAACTGAAACAATAGCAGGGAATTTTTACGCAAAGAAAGAGGAATATGCTTATCTACCAGTTGCAGAACATGCTCAGCGTTTTTATATAGTATTTAGTTTTCAACAGTTATAATATATTGAAAGCAAAATGCTATTAAAACAGCTGAGCATATTTTAAAACTGGTAGACAATCCAATTTTTTGTCCATTAGTGAGAAGTCTGCGCTCATGCAACATGTAGCAATTCAGAAAACTTTTTACGTGGACACTTGATTTTCATTGAAAACTGTGGTGTCTCGGAAGGTTATTCGGAATAACTTGTGACGATTAGACTTTTTTTTTAATTCTGAGCCACGGTTTTAACATTTTTGCCAATCCTAATACAGTAGTTTATACAAATACAAGAGGTTACTTTTAAGTTGTAACCTCTCTCCAAAAGGTGTTGGCTGCAACGGTTAGTGCGTAGATAAAAATATTCATCCATCTTTGTTTAATCAAAAAGATAGAATGTTGCGTTTTTCCCTTGAACTCTACACAGTAGGTTTTCTCTTCCAAATTTCAAAAAATATTATAACTTCAACAAAACCCGAGAATTTTTAATTAATTACGAAAAGCAAACGTATTATTGCGAGTAGCTTTTGGTAATTTAGTCGAAAAAATATGATTTGTCTACTCTTTGTAAATTTCGACCTTGACAGTAGCATTTTAAATGTGGTGGTGGTCCCTAAATCTTTGGTCAGTCATAACTTTTGTTCTACTGGTCCTAAAGTGACGCCGCTTGGTACCCAGCATACTTTGGGCCCTCCGCACCTAATTATGTAACCAAATGTAGGGGTTCCCATTTGAAAATTCAGACTTTGAATTAATTTCACTTTGTATATAGCCCCTTATCAAAATTTTACTCACATAGTTTAAAAGAAAACTTTAAACCATGTCAGAAGACACCTTCCTTTTGTTCTTGGCAAGTATAGCAGCCGAATAATTCAGAGTGTTTCGTTTTTTTTTTTCTATGACTGTACAAATCAGTTTCGCAAAGAGAAAAAATGATTGTTATTTGCAAATGAGGTTTAATATGATCGGCGTAGAATTTCCTATTAAAAAAAGTCACCACGAAGAATATAGCGGTGCAGTTAACCCAATAGAATGCAATAATTTGCATAAACAAGTTTCATTTAGCGATCATCAGTATAAAATGACGGACTGAGAGAAATGTCAGCATTCTGAGCCCAGAGAGTTGCCGTAAGATGGCTCTCCCTGCTAAAAATTAACACGTACCCAGGTTGTACCACGTCTTCGTTGAATTAACGTTTTAAAAACGTTGTCAGCGTTGTTTATTCGTTAAGTTGTGTTTTTAACGATTTTACAATGTTTTTGTAACGCAAATGTTTTCCGTTGAAAACCAAGTCCAAAAACAGCAGCAGAGAGATCAATAAAAAAAATTGTACGTAGAAATGGCCAACGGATATCAATAGAGCTAAATCAGTAGAGGCCTACTGATATCGGTTGAACAAGATGCTATGGATCTCTATTGATATTCATAGATTCTACGGTTTTGTTCTACTGATATCACTAGACCTCCACTGATTTAGCTCTATTGATATCCGTTGGCCATTTCCCGTACATTTTTTTTTTAATTCTATGATGCTATGGGTCTTTATTGATATCTATAGATCCTACGGTTTTTGTTCTATTGATATCACTGAAAGATGCTATGGATCTTGTTTTGTTCGTTACTGATATCAATAGGTCTCTACTGATTTATCAGTATTGATATCCGTAATCCATTTTCCCCTGACAAATTCTTTCTATTGATGTCTATGGGTCATTTTTATTAGGGATAGAACTACTCAAACAAGGTAGTGTGTCATTGCACAAGTAGTGTGCAAAATATCTAGCAGAACAAAAGTGATATATCCTGAAGTAAATGCACCCGCAGCTCGATCATACCATCCTCAGATTGCAGTTTCGCCGTTATTGGGGTCTCCACAGTTAAGAATAGCCAATGATCGAGCCGGAGGAAAAAATCTTTTTAGGCAGGGATTCAAGTGAAACATTCGATCGTATACTGCAATCGCTACTGGAAATGAATTACATTAGAACGTTTCTTGATAAAAACATCGTGACGTTTGCCTATGAAAACGAGCTAGATAAAATGTCACAGCCTACTTAGCGAATAAGAGGAGATCGCTGACCGCTTGTGAGCTCTTATTGGCTCCACCCGTAGTGACGGCAGTGCGATTAGCATTTATTGCGATTGCAACCTATCCAAATTTGGGAATTTGCGATTGCAATGGTGAGTTGCCATCGTCCGTGGTTCACTTGAATCCCTATCTTAATGTAGCTAAGATAGCCAACAAACTGGTAGATAAAGTGAATTTATCTGTTTATACGTAATAGCATTAATTAGGCACAACATAAAGATTTTGTACATATCAGGGCATAACACTACATTAAAGTCTCAAATTTTAATGGATATGAATCGAGACTCATTATGCATCACATGGAAATGTATGGAAAAGACCCTCAAAATAATGATTCTTAGATTAAAGACAAACTTATTTATGGAACTTCAAATGCTCCATTTTTCACAATGCGCACAGTGTACAATTTACACATGAAGAGGCCAATTTTTTTTGTATCCAGTTTAAAGAATAAAAATGTGTTTTTCTTTAATTATCTTTTTTAAAAAATATCTTTGAAATGAATGGTTGAACCATATGTCTGTGATGATTTGAAAGAAAACTATTGATTTTTTTCAAACATAAAGGAAACAAAATGACTAGCATAATCTATGAATCTGTAATATCAGACTTTAAAAAGTCAGAAATTTTATCAGTTAAAATTTCAGTCGAAGTTGATTATTTTAAAATTATAGTTATGTTTATTTACAAAGTTTAAAATCATCTGTTTTTTTTTATTATTATTATTAATAACTTTCCTAGCTCACTAATTTTACCGAGACTTACTACTTAAATTTAAACTTAATGATTTCATTTCTACAGATATCAATTGGAATTAGTATTACCTATCCGATTTCTATTGATGTCAATTAAAGCATTAAGTGATATCCATTGGGATCAGTATCCTACTGACCAGATTTCTATCTATATCTATAAAGCTTCTATTGATATCCATTGAAATACTTTCCTACTGACCAAATTTCTATTGATGTCTATAGGGCTTCTATGGATATCCATTGAGGTTATGATCAATAGGCTACAGGTATCAATAGCTTCTATCGATACAATAGAGACATCTATAGAAATCAATTGATATCAATAGAACTCTACCGATATCAATAGATTTTTCTATTGATCTCTACGTGTCATTTTTAGCATGGCTTGCCTTGCAGGACCGTGCTTTGTTAGTGAAGCTGTATTATGCCAGCGAAATGAAAATGCCAATGCTGTGCTCTGAAAAGTATTGTGTATTAAAGAAATGTTTCTGATATCGCAAGTTTTAAAAAAAAACATATATCTTTATAAGGTAGAAAAATCAATTCTATTAGGTTACGAGTTGCCGTGGAAAATGTTGTGCATCGTATGCAGTTCTTGCAACTTCACAATGGGGATCATATTTAACCACATTTGGGGCAAAAAAAAAGCCATTTTTGCAAAAAAATGGATGCATATTTCGTCAGTAGCATTAAATTGCGATAATCAGAGTAATACACTTTTACAGCGCCAAAATTTCCCCTGGTGGCGATTTTTTAAACTATTTTTTTTTTCATTTCAGAAGTCAAAATTCCATGGTCTAATACGTGTGACCATGAAATTTGACAATGTTTCCCTCAGTACTTCACGCGCCAGAGGGCTCCAAACTCCTCACGTTAATTTATAACCACCCTGTATTTAGACTCACTGCAGGATGCTTTGTGCGGCAATCGATGCGTGCTTTTTTTTTTTTCAAAATTGCCTAATAATAACAATTCTTACATTATTATGTTGTGGTGCAATAAGTGTCCTACCGAGTACTTGGTAACTCAGTATTCGGCAGAGTACTCAGAACTCGCCTATTGAGCCAAAGTGATACTTAGAGTGACTCTAATACCTACATATACACGGGGAGAAGAAAAATATCATAAATTAAATAACTAAGAACATACAACAAATATAAAGATGAAATGCCAAGCATTTCTTGCAGACGATAAAAGCTCTTTTCTTAGTGGTGAAGAATCTGAAGGCCGAGGGAATAGAGAAGCACTCCAAAGGCAAAAAGAAAAAAATAGTGACAGTAGTTGGGCTTAAACACAAGTCCTACGGAACTGTGGCACTCGGCAGAACAAAGCAAAGATTTATGAAACGTGTCTGAACTAAGAAGCAAATGAAAAACCGCAGCGGGAGCCTTCCAAATCTTCCACTTGTTGCCAACTCAGAAACATAAATAGAAAACCTGGTTTGGTTCTATTTCTTTTGACAGAAACCATTTCTGTTTTCCAAGTTATTAATGAATTTATTATTCCTTTCAGCAAATAAAAGCTCTTTTTTTCCGTGCTATGATTATTGAAAGGATTTTTGGCAAATGTTTTCATACCAAGAGAGTAACAAAATGAGTTCCATCATTGTTTAGCAAAATTTTTACAAATTATATTAAAGAAATAGCTGCAGTCTGAATCAAAAAGTATGTTTATTGCTTGACAAAACAAATCTTTTTGAAACCTCCCTTAGCGGACACCCCCAAAAAGGAAGGATTTCTTTAAATTCCAGTCTCTTAAAAAAGCTTGTTCCATATTGTTCACTCTAAATAACTTACACTCCGGATAACGGGTAGTTATTTAATAATATGTATAGTTTGCTTCGATAGTATAATTTTTCTTCATGCTATCCGTACACACTATGGTCATATTTACAAAGATAATGTGACCTCCTCATTATCTGTGAACTAGTTTTTCAGTAACTTTAAAAAACTGCATATTTCTCGGCATGAATTTACTTAGCTGCAGAAATCTGCTCTTTACATTTTTCTACGTTACAAATTTAAAGTAACTTCACTTACTTAATCGAGCAACGTTAAAGTTAAAATTTGCATAACCGATAATCACAATGACGTTTTTGCTGAAAAAATACCTATCAGCAGTTATTTTGCTTCAAATTCCTGATGGAAATGACGCGTGTACCCATCATCTACATCTTAAATCTGCAAGTTCAACCATAAAATATTCTTAATACTTATTGCTTTCAAATAAAACAAGCTCGAAAATCAGCTGAAAATGTTACGTTAGTCGCCATGGACTGACATTGTTAGTATAATTGATCAAAAATGTAAATATTTTCTTTTTTATGTTATTGTTACTGATTTCTTTTTTCACATTTACATTATATGAGTTATTTCTTCCTCGCTCTGAGGAAATGACAAATAATGCTTCATTTGCTTCAATGAAACGTAAGAAAAATTCTATGATAAAAAATATATATAAACTTTTCAAATGATTACACTTTTCAAAAAGCTGCTAACTTTATCCTTAAAGTTAGCAGCTTTTCTTAGTAATTAGTGCCACAATAGATCTCGTTTCTAATTTTGTTTCGTTTGACTCTCTGCTGAAAATTCCTTCCCAACAATTAAATTATAAACCAAAACAGCAATTTTCACCTAGATTCAATTATTTCGATGCTCTTCACTGCTCTTCTTACGCAGAGCGTTTTCTTGGAAAATAACAAATCGATAGCTGGACTTTGCCATTAGTATTTTAAGAATTGTGCTTTCAACATCACCCGATAAGGAGAATGTGCTGGAAGCACTTAGTTTTAAACTAAAACGAATGGATTTTTGGCTCATTTATGTCTTGTTGATTGAAGAATGGTTAATTTTCTCTTGAATCATTTTAAAGTTATTTATAGAGGCCAATATCACCTCGGAGCTGAATAGCTAGAATAATATTTTCCTTCTCTTTTTCATTATAAATGCTTTCTTGGGTGTCCTCATTATGGTTGTTCCTCTTTCTAAAACTTAAAAATAGTATTTTAATGGAAAAATTTCATTTTTGTTTTTGAAAACAGCTAATTATTTCTTTTTTGCATGAAATGCCAATTTATATTCAAGATAAATTTTCATTTAATTTGATATTTTAAAAAAATTTCATTTTTGTTTGAACTTGTTTATTTTGTCCCTTTTACATTAAATGCCAATTTATGTTCAAGATAAATGTTCATTTAATTTGAAGGAAAGTGCGAACTTAGTTTTTAGATTATTGTTTTTTTTATTTTTTATTTTAAGCTAAATGCCATGGTTTTTAGAGTTGATAATCATGGGTAATCTAAAAAATAAGTATAACTAGTTAACGAACTGGACCCTTAAAAATGGCGGATGTATTGAAAGATAACGGTTTGGAACCCATCAGACTGGACCTGCACCTGCACCAGAAAACTTCCCAGTACATTTTTCGTAATTTCTGGAGTGTTGTTGTTACAGTTTTGTCTATAAAACAATCGGATTATTTTAATCGCAAGCATTGCCACAACTAATTTTGCTCTAATGTTGATTCAAATTGGATACGTCTTTTAATTAACCAACAACATAAATTTTAAATAACACAAGAATCATTGCAGATAGGACAGCATTTTTTTTAAATTGAACACAACATCAAAAAGAAATTAATCCACAATGTGTTTTGATCCCGGATATAGCTTATCAATACACGAACAACCATCCAGGTGCATTGCATTGGCCACCCTATTTACTGGATATGAATTCGTGCGATTTCTATCATGGAGGTCACATGAAAAACTTGTACAAGCCGAAGCCTACAACTTCAATAGAGTTAATAGATCAATTCAAGCAAGAGCGGGTAATAAGGCCTGCCTAAGGGAGATTTGAAACAAAACAAAACTTATTCGTCTGAATGAACAAATTGTAATACTAATTAAACATACAGATCCATACACTATAAGAATCTAGAAAAATCTGGCCACTTTTTGTCAAAAGTAAGCATGAAATTAAACGTTTTTAAAAACCTTGCCATTAAGCTTAATTCTGTACCTCAGAACCAGACTAACGTAAGTTCATTTTCGTCATTTTTCAGTAGAGGGGAAAAACGATGTATTCGACAATCGTTTTTCCCCTCTACCGAAAAATGACGAAAATGGACTTACGTTAGTCTGGTTCTGAGGTACAGAATTATACTATAGCAGGATTATGAGACCAAATATTTTAGGGCCTAATAGGACTCATAAATAATCATAATAAGCCTCTAACATTATGAATTGAGATCATCCATAATATGTACGCATTAATCATGCTTAAATTCTTCCAATTGGCAAAAATTTGTTTGTTTAACAGTCGACAAGTCACTAAAATTAATCTTTGTCTTAACAGAACAGTTGAGTCCTTTGAGACGAAATGTTAAAAAAAAATTACAAAAAAAGCACAGGCAAAAATACATTTTTTGTAAAACAAATTTTAACATTTCGCATCAAAGGACTCAACTGTTCTATTAAGACAAAGAATAGAGTATGACATTGGCAAAAAAAATATTTCACTATGTTGTTGGAAGAGGAAGTTATGACCGTTTGAATATCGGTAAAATATAACATTTTTCATATTTCGGCCTTACGCAACTAAAAGTACGTTGAACTTTCCTCGGTTGTTTATATGTTATTTGAGAGTGCTTACACTGGTCTTTCAAACGACACTACTTTTGCCGTGGCAACTGAAATGTATAAGCTGTTTTTGGACCTCAAAAATGCTGAAAAACGTCAAAAAGGCCTTGTTTTGAGGGCCTTTACTGACCTTACGGGAACAACTTACCTCAAATTTAACATTCATTTTGTAAAGTTTGAACCTTCTGTATTCCATATACAAAAAGAAAATTGGAGTTCAACAGTTTCTGGTAAGAGTTTTGGCTCATAGCAACTTCCATGTCTTGAAAATCCGCTTAATTTTTGATGCCGCACCTTCACCTTTGGGGATGCATAAAAACTAAACTCAACTTTAGAACAAAACATTCTGGATTTGGTCTTTCAATAAGATAATAAACATTTGGTAATTTTTTGGAAAAAGTCTGAGACGTCATGAATCACTGGCGTGACACTCTTTTGAAAGCTCGATTTTCAAAATTATCAATCTTCAAAATACAATAGAATTTTATCATAGAAGTGGGTAAGGAACTAGCAACGTATCAAACGCATACAACTCTACTAGCATTCTTTTTCTAATCTCTCTGTATTAACTTTCCAGAGAGACAAACACGAATACTGGAGTTTTTTTGAACCTGCTCCACTTAATAGTGGCTTTGAGTATATGTATTAAAGGCAGTAAAAAATAACCTGGTAGTTAATCGAGAATAAAAAGGCAATATATTTGAAATATTTTAGTTTTGACATTTTTCTTGTAAGTCTCTTCAGGCAACTGATTTTACAATTGCGGGGCGTAAAATACAAGGGGGGAAAATACGAGGGGAGTAGAAAATTTTTTTTATCTTTTCCATATACTGAGCTATGAATGCACGATACTAAGAGGTACAGTCATAGAAAAAAAAACGAAGCACTGGATCGCATTCGAACACTATTAAGAATGAAGTGTTATTTTTTTAGGGACACTGTGCTGATAAATTTATGCTGCTAAATTTTTGTTAAGAGGACATCTTCATATTAAAGTTGGCATCAACTTTAAATTTTTCTATGAGAACCTCCTTTTTTTATTTAACTTTTTACACCAAATATTGTTCAATTTGCTCCATCCATTGCTTCACAATTGAACTGAGAAAAAAAACATCCCGTAATGTTAAAAAGACTTTTTATATACTTGGTCATATAATATCTGAACCACGTAGTGTACGACAAAGATTGTATTTTTATATCAAAGTATGAACCAACCCAACGATAAAAACGTCCTTTACTTCCTTTCATGTGAAATTCTAATTTTCTTATGAAATATGAAATTAATATTTGAAAAAATGATAATCTGGAACTATATAATATTTTGATTTCGAAACAATCTGGAAGAGATTTTAAAGAGAAATCCAAAATGGGAACTCAAAATATCCAGTACTTATTAAGATATGCTATAATATCCATTTTTCGCCCATTTGGGGGACCATATACAATGTTGCAAACTGAGGCAATTGAAGTGTATTTCTATGTATAGAAAGAGGAATACATTTGTCTTCCAGTTACAGAATATGCTTAACGTTTTTATTAAGTATTTTGTTTTTAATAGAATTATACGTTGAAAACAAAGCGCTTAATAAAAACTTAGATGGTTCCCCGTAAATAATCTGCAGTGTTTGGGCATTTCTATCAAATTAAGGCCACGGTATTCACATAATTGAATTCCTGATGAAACAGAGCTGTGTGCTTTAGGATATCCAAAATCCGTTGAACAATTTTTATGGTGATGCTGTAATGGACATCAGTAACGAGCGGCGTTGAGGGAAGATATTTCCCAATAGAAATTTTAGACAAACAAAGAAGCGACCTGCCAACAGCATCAGTTACCTACGCAAATCAATAACGTGCTGATGAACGGATTCCAGGTTTATACCATACATTTAAGTTCTCAATGCTGCTGATGCATTTAAAGTCTTTTACGGCTCTGTCAAAGATTAATTAGGGATACACGAATTTTTCGCTCAGTGGGTTCCTAAGGTTGACGTTAAAAGAGCTTTATACAAGGCTCAAGATGCAAAACGATGAATCAGC
This sequence comes from Uloborus plumipes, assembly GCA_038373865.1. Taxonomy (NCBI): domain Eukaryota; kingdom Metazoa; phylum Arthropoda; class Arachnida; order Araneae; family Uloboridae; genus Uloborus; species Uloborus plumipes. The sequence goes on along the minus strand of JAXGGA010014141.1, from coordinate 1,874 downwards.
CCAGTTGGATTGGATACCTGGATCCAATCCAACCAATGGCGCAAATGCGGCTTTTATATAAAAAACAGACAGTATAATGCTCGTAGCCGTAGCTACGCTCAATGTAAACAGATTTGAAGTTATGTAGTGTAACCTTCCAAAACAACTGACTAGCTTCATACAGTATTGAGAATGACTGTAATAAACGTAAGAGCCAAATAATCAGAAATTGGTTTCCGATACATGAATGAAAATTTTGTATTAATAAAATAAGCATATAATAATGAGAGTAGTTCTTGTCATAGCTATAAATTTTAAATGTGTTCTGGGCCACAAGATCCATCTAATTATAGGTTGCTGCCCAACAGGGGAAAAGGGTTGGACACCAGTGCTGTAAAACCAATGGCGTATATAAGAAAGGGGCCCAGGGGGAACGGGACCCGCCCAAAATTATCCAAAAAAAGTTAAATCGAGGTAGGTATAATTTTGTTTAAAGTTTACTCGTCAAAATGCTACGCGCCTTCTTATCACTCTTCTTTTGCGCAAGGACATAAAAGGAAAGCTCGGTTCCTTTCCAAAACCAGGCAAAGAACTTAAAATTAAGTTTAATAATCTAGTTGGTTTTTGTTCACAAATGATTTCTGACCTTTAGCTCCAAAAAAACGGGGAGAAAAGCTAAGCTGAAAAAAATTCCTGGAAGAGCCCCATAACCCGTTTATTTCCTCTAGCATTACGAAACGAAGCAAAAAAATCGGATTTTCCAATAAGAATCATGGTGCAGGCTGAAACTCTTAATTTTTAGGAATGTTTTTATTTTTATTAGGGAAGCTCTCGTTTTAGTGGATCTTTGTAGAGTTTACGGATGATGCGCTTTTGCACTTACTTGTGATGGAAACCGTTGTTGAAAATGCAACTTTAGTTTGAAAAATATTTGAGAGAGAGTGCACCTCACCCTAGTCTTTCAGCCAATGACATGGGCACTGGTAGCCCGATCGGTAAGTCGTCGGACTCGCGACCGGAGCGTCCCTAGTCCGAAGATAAAGCTTTCACTTCACTTCACTTTACACTCCAGCATCCCCCGTACCACCCACTCTACTCATGGTTTAACGGGGATGCGGCTATGAAGAGCGCTCTGTTCTTTTGATCTAGAGTTAGACCAAGGGCTGAGTGAACCTCTTGGTTCAGTACTCCCAGAAGTATCGTTTCACTTGGAGGACTTCGTGACCACGACCCTAATTTAACGGCCCCCAGCCACCATCAGTGACGACGGTGGATCTTTGATCGGCTGGGATCGAACCCGGGACCTTCCTGTTACCTGTTTACGAAGAGGACTCCTTGCCGATCAGGCTACCACAGACCAGCTAAAGCGTTCAGGAGCTGTGAACTATATCTTTCAAAAACCTTTTAAATCCATAAAAATTATTTTCTTTATTAAATTTGATTTATCTGTTGGGATAATCGACCTCTATTTCAGAGCAATAGAACATATTCTGAGACCTGTTCTCTCAGGTAAAACAGAATCAGGTCGCATATGGTTGAATTTTTCTCATATTAGTTTCTCTTACCACACTTCGAAGAGAAATCTTGCCAGAAAGGCAAGATACCGAAAACAAACTAAAGGCAAGATAATAATTTTTTTTTTTTTTTTTTTTGTATATGTACGTAAAAAGTCAACCTGGTAGCTATTCCGAAACTAGAAAATAATAAAACTTAAAAACTAATTTAGTTAATATTTTTCAAAGATACTCCTTTTAGTTTTGGGGTAATTGTCATGAGCAGTATGAAAGATATCTTTCTCTCTGCTCCTCTAAATGTTGCTCTCATAAGCTGCGTGTCCCCATTAAACCAGCGAGACATTTATTTCGGCAACCATTGATCAACATTAGATGCAGAGT
>JAXGGA010014140.1:0-32982 GCA_038373865.1 Uloborus plumipes | reverse complement strand
TTTTTTTTTTTTTTGAAATTTTAAGCTGATATCAATTTAAAAATTAACAAGAGTTCATAAGAAAATGTTATGAAAGCTTTTTTGCAATATATTTCTAATGAAATGAAATATCCAGTACGTTTTAAATTTAACCTTTATACTTTTTGTACCTTTAGGAATTTAAACTTAGATAAACAAAAATATATTCAATTTATAATAATTATATTTCAAAATCGTATTATTTAAAGTGATTAACACAGCAAAAGTGTAACAAACACATTATTTAAAATATTAAACTTACCTCGAAAAGATTTTTGTCACTGTTGATTCAAGAACGATGTATAACGATAGACTCGTTTTTGTTCCTTTGAGAGAAAATATCACGGATTGCTAAAATAACCTAATTGGTTGAAAAAGCCACGAGTCTATCTGTTGCATAAAAAGTGGCGGGAAGCGTAACAAGTACGAAACAAGAAAAGAAAAAAAAATGTTTAGCTTTCGTTTCTCATGTTACTTAAGAATCCCAATACATCCTTTTCTTCGAATAGCGCCTTTTTCTTTTTTCAGCTTTTTCCCAGGCAGCCTCAGATCTCAGATGGCCATAAAAAAGGTCCCCAGCCCCCAATATAACGCTCCATACTAGAAACCCCCGAAGCATCAATTTCGAACAGAGATAGCAAAAGAGACACCATTTGGAGCCTTAAGCCAGGATGCCTTAAGCATCGTTTTAGACGAAGACCCCACAAAGCCATTGTTTCCCTCGGCCTTGACTTTCACTTGGAAGAGGAAAACCATATAGTGCTGAGTAATCAGCGACTTAACGGTGGTGTGGCTAAAGCGGACGTGGTCAGAGCGGACACTGCGAAACTCATCGTGGTCAGAGCGGACACATTTTTTCCCCATCATGGAACAGATAAAGGGTGCAGATAAATAAGTAAATAAACACTTCTAAAAATCACAAATATAGTTTAAACCAGTATTTTAAGGCAATTTTACAAAATGATAAGCTGCGCATGCGCAACGCATCTCAAATTTTTCGTTTGCAAACTGAATGTCATTGGCATTTTGGGGATTTTGAGTAGCTCCCAAAGCCTTTCTCCTCTCCTTACATAAAGCAGTTTTGGCATTGGAGTACGTCGGTATTTTAGCAACTAAATCATAACCTTTCTTATATAATTCTGAAAGTTCTTCTTGAAATATCTGGGGAACGGGAACTGATGTTTCTTCTCGGACTCTTTTTCTGCAAGTCTCTAACTTCCTTTTCATATCGATCTCAGCAACGTTGGGCGGGCAGGAATGTTCAGTTTTCTTCAGTACTTCGTACTGAAAATTTGTCTTCACATTTCCTTTACAATGATGAGTCTTTTCTTTTACACATACCCAACTCATTCCTAATTTATTTTTTCGGTGTAAACGGTGTTGGTAATCATCTACAACTAAACATTCTTTTCCTTTTTTTGTAGAGTGTAATTTTGTTGAAATGGCTATGGGTTCCATCACAGATTTTTTCGACGATATAAAACGACATACATACTTCAGGAACGTACATGTACTGTACTGAGAAAATGGCCAATTTCCAAAATGATAAGCTGCGCAACGCATTTGGCTTCAGTACAGCTGCGGCGACTCAAAATTCGCCAAAGCTAAGTAGCCAAGCTGGGCGAACCATGTGACATAAACAATATGGCCGCACGCTGTTAACTAATATTTTAAATTGTCCTGAATAAACATTTGACTGATTAGAGAAATAACACAACAGGTGCTAGAATGTCCGCTCTGCCCATCCAGCTCCCCTCACGTGTCCGCTGTAACCACTGTCCGCTCTGGCCACGTCCGCTTTGGCCACGTAACCGACTTAACACCTCCCTTCCCCTCTAGAAAAAGACAGTTCTAGCTGTGATTTCAAACGTGAAAACGGCTGAGCCGGCCCAACTTTTTTTTTTCGAAATTTTCTTTTTCTAATTAGAAAAAAATAAATAAATGTATAAAAACGGCCCAAAGTAGGTGCGGCCCATGTGGATTTTTCCACATCTTCCACATGGCCAGTCCGCCCCTGAGTACAAGCAATTTTTATTTTAATTGATTTTAATTTGCAAAAGAATATATAACTTTTAAAAGGTATTGTTTGACTATTTTTCTCCTGTTATTTTTGTTGTCTTAGTTACCCTTTATAAAACCTCAAAATGCAGAATTTTAGATTTATTTTCCAAATTTTTCCCGAGAGAGAAACTCCCTACCCCTGAATTTCCAACTATTCTATACTTTATAAAAAATAGTCACTGCATCATTCTCCTCATACTCATCCGTCTCCAAGATCAATAGAAATGAATGAAGTAAAAATAAATAAAGACAGTATGAAGTGCAAAAAAAAAGGGGGGGGGGCAAGTGCTTTTGAAACAGCGAAAATAAAGGACAAAAATAGCCTGTTTTGTCTACAACAAAGTTTTAGGGACTACAAAAGGGGCCCTATATCTAAAATAGCTTAGGGCGATATTCGGTTTAAATCTGACCCTGAATATAGGATTTTATTTTGTCACACTGTTTTTAATTCACAGCACCTATTTATTGAGTTGTATTCATAAGCAATTTATTTCTTTTCAAACTTTAAGAGGGGCGGCATTTTGCCTTTTTGTCCGGGGCGGCAAAACTGCTAGGGCCGGCCCTGTGGAAGAACTTACTGTTATGATTCAAAAAATTAAAAAGAAAGAAAGAAATACTACTAATCATGAATGAAGTATTTGAATAAGCATTAAGGATGTACCAAATAGCAGTTTTATATGAATACTAAAAACTAACTATTCGGTCAAATACTACCAATGTCTGGTTAACTGAATATTAACTAAGTTTTATAACATTTTTTACAATTACTTATAACAATTATTTTTTATTTAACATTTAAAAGTTTAAATTCACTTAGTAGCTATTTGAGAACAGCCTTTAGTGTATAAGTTGTTAGAAAATATTACTATGCAGAAATAATGATATAGAAAATCTTGTACATGCTAATCCACATTATATACTATATAAAACTAGCTGACCCGCATGAAGCTTTCGCGCTTGACAACAGTAATTTAACTCAATTAAAAGATCTAAATATATTATCTCAAACTAGCATCCATATTAAAAAAATGTAAAAAAATTTCCCAACAGAAATTAAAATCTCAGTGGAACAATCCCGGATTGCAAGATTCACTGCTTGGACAGAACTTGTCATTTAGAGTAAAATCCTGTGGTGTACAGATTTTACATACAAACAGTTGTCACATTGTAACAATAGAAACTATCTCAAATTCACATGTAAATGTATATGACTCAATTGGACTTAAACCAGGCCCTGATTTAGAGTGGCAAATTGCTAGTCTTGTTTTTAGCACTTCAAAATCCATTTTGATCACTGTAAAACCAGTACAGAAACAACAAGCATTTTCAAATGATTGTGGGATTTTTGCAATTGCATTTGCAGTGTCACTTTTAATGGGGAGAGATCCCTCAACATAAATTATGATCCAGTCACTATCAGAGAGCAGTTAAAAGTGTGTTTAAAAATAGGATTTTTTACTAGCTTTCCAGAAACTACAAAACGAATGCTCCATGTAAAAGAAAAGGCATTTGTTTGCCCAATTAATTGTACATGCAGAATGCCATCGTTTTCCGATGATATGAATTCGCGTAAACTTCGAATGGCACAGTGTGAACAGTGGTGCAAAGAGTGGATGCACAAACATTGTGCTAAAATACCAGAGGCTGCATTCAAACAAAACACATATCACTACATATGTAACACTTGTGCCTCATTTGCTTCAAAAAATGCAGATTAAATTCTTAAAAATTGCTGATTTTTTATTCATTAGATTTATTTTATTCTTTATATTATTCTGATGTGGAGTTAGTTCCTAATGCTTGCCTAGTCTTACGGGACGAAAAGAGGGCATGGAGGGCAGGACCAATGGGAGCAGATCCCTTGGCGCTCAACCATGAAAAATTAAATATTAATTATTGTGTGCTGTAATTTAATGACTGATAACTTTAGATTGCTTTAGTGATTTCAAGTTTTAAAAAAATATATGTGTAATTTTTCAGAGCATGCATTGAAATAATTATTTGTTGCTAAAGATTCAAAAGTTCCAATGTTATGTTTACTTTTTAATCCTTCTATGTAAATAAATCAAGAAATAAAACCAAATTATAATTTCATTGTGTTTTTAATATCAAAAAAAATACACATGTCAAGAATAGCTTGTTCTTTCTTCTTCTAATATAATTTTTGATTTTGAATGCAATTCAACTTTATTTTTCTTTGATTATTTTTTTTATTCTGGTGGTGCTGATGAATTGTAAATTATTTTTTTAAAAAAATAAATTAAAATTTGACTTTTTCATTCCACAGAGAAAATTGTCCCAGTAAAAAAAAAAAAAAAAAAAAAACGAAAATGAGTTGCATAAACAGAAATTAAAATTCTGAAACAGAATTAAGCACCAAATTAAAGAAAATCAATTATTGATTTTAAAGTGAATGATTCACTTGTTTACTCAAAACATTACACGTGGCATACTAAATTTAATCTTAATTACATTTAAATTATTTTATTACCACATTAATAAGAGGGCAGATAAGTGGGATATGGCAGTAACTGTTGGGAAATGTCAAATGCTACATTTAGGATATGGAAATAAAGGTACTACCAAGGTAACGAGGTTTGATTCCCGCTCCGACTCTGGCTGTAATTTCCTTCTCTGTGAAGTAAATTCTGTCCTTCTATGTCCATCTGCATTATACTATCTGTCATATTGACGTGCGTTCATAAACGGGTCCTGTGAGACCAAGTACACTAACTCTAGTATGTGCTGGCAATAAATAAAAAAAAAAAATTTAAAGGGTACTACAAACTATCATTTACAGGAATCAGAAATTAGTCAGGCAGAAAGTGTTGCTGATCTGGGTGTCTTAATTAATCAGAACTTCAAGTTCAGTCAACAGTGCAGAGTAGCTAGTAACAAAGCCAATAGGATGTTTGGGTTTATCAATAAATCTATTTCGAAACAAATCTAAAAAGAGTCTTCTGCCCTTGTATAGAAAATTAGTAAAACCACAATTCAGTTTTGGTCTCATATCTTTAAAAGAAATTAACTTATTGGAAAAGGTTCAAAGGAGGGCAACAAGGTTAGTGAATGGGCTTTCGAATTTAGATTATGATTCCAAGCTTAGAATGCTTTAATATTGAGCACAGGGGACATGATCCAATTTTTTTAATTTATTAAAATGTATGACGTTAACGGGTTAAATTTCTGTTCGGAAAGCAGGACAAGGGGTCCATTGTTTTAAGCTACTTAAATCTCAGGCTAACCTGGAGGTTAGGAAAAACTGCTACTTTAGTAAGGTTGTGAATACCTGGAATGACTTACCGGAGGAGGCTGTAATGAGTAAGGGCTTTAGAAGGCCATAGCTTTAAGAAGGCCATAGATCTTCATTGGGGGCTGCTTTGAATTGACTAGGACCAGCCTAGCTAGGCCCAAAGCCTGTAGCTGCTCGCCATCATTTTTGTTTGTATTTGATCCAAGCACGTATCCAGAACTTTGTTTAGGGGGGGTCCAAGGTCACGAAAGATAAATCAGAAATATTAATTGTTTGTTACATTAGCACTAATTAAATTAAAACTATAATAATTATTAATATATAGGGTCATTCCATGAAAATGTCAACCTCAGCCGAAGAAAAAAAAAATACCAAAGTGAAAAAAGTATCAAAAAATAAATGAATAAATACATAAATAAAAATCATACAACATAAGAAGTTTAAAAAATTGAAAAATTATTGTAATTATCACTGAGATTAGCCATAATAAATAGTTTGTAGTGTGTCTACACTGTCAAAAAAAACCTGAATTTTCAGGACATTTTTTTACTGATTTTGACGGGAAATTTCCGTTTTCGCTTCAAAACGTATCTTTTCCTTAAAGAAACAGATATATTCCGTGAAACACCGAGTTGGAGAAAAAAAAAAACGGAATTTCCCCGGTATTGAGGTTGCTGCGTATATGGTTCCTGCATTATGATTGGTAGGTCAAAGTACAAGGCGCAAAAACTTATAACATGCAGAGAGCCGTTATGCGTATTACAGCTTCCTGCTAGAGACGCGGAAGTAAGACGGACGCCTAAACATATCGAGTTCGAACGGATAATTTTATTCGTGTCTGTTGTGTCGTGATATTTCTTGTAAAGCCATTTTGTTTTAATTTGAGATTGCTTTGACGGCTGGTTTTATATAGCGGTACGTCGGCTGGTTTAATATAGCTTTCGAGTAGTGATTACTTTGTGTCATTGTGCCGTTCAGGGAGTAAAAGGAAGGAGATGGATCTCCATGATACCGGTTTGGCAACAAAATTTCACTTCCGCCAGGGAGCGCTGCTGCAACCTTAATTTGTTTACATCCCGTAGTCTAGCGTTTTAAAGGGCATTTAAATAAGGGAATTTCCTAAATATTAGGAAATTTAAAGCTGTTTTTTCTATGAAAGCTGTTTAGAGAAGCATAGAACACTTTACTTCATCCTACGTTTATAATATATTTTGCATTCGAAGCGTTAATTTTTGCTTTTGAAGCAATTCTTTTAAAACCTAATTTGATCTGCTGTCACTTAGGTGAAGAGCTTAATGATTTATAAATTTCTCCATTGCATAGGTGCCCATGGGGGGGGGGGTATTATGGCGCAGGTTGCGCCATTAAAAAAAATTTTTTTGGGGGGGGGGAGGGAAAAACTAATTTATTTATTTTTTGAATTCTTTATTAATTATTTCTTTTAATTTAAATTATTTACTGTTTTTTTAAATATTCCTTAATTTATTTTTTTAATTTAAATTATTTCTTTGTTATTATTTTTTATTTGTTTTTTTTGTGTGTGTGCTTGGAATGTCTGGAAGAGAAAAAAAGCGATTCTATTCTGCGCAAAATTAATACTTTTAAAAAATTAGTAATTTTGTAAAAAATAATAGTTATAATTTAAAAAACAAACAAATAATGTTTCAAAAAATAAATAAATATTATTTAAAGAAATAAATAAGTAATATTAAAAAAAATAAATAAAATAAAATATATTAATAAAAAAAGAGGCAAAAATAAAAAGCACAAAAGGGAAATGAAATATGAGAAAGTAAATAACTTTAAAATCATAATGTTTAACATTTCTCTTTCGTGGGGATAATTTTGCCCCATATCTGACCTCTCAATTACCACGCATCTGCTACCCGAAAAGCGCCGGCTACCTTCCGTCGGTCTCCTCGCTGACCCCGCCGAAAGCTCGGGGTCCTCAGCGAAATTCTCCTTCCCCGTCAGCACAAGCGACTGAGTCGAGAGATCATAAGTCAATCGGCTTCAGCGCCATCTCTCGGCAGTGGAAAAATCGGGACACATTTTCACCCGCGTTGCCAAAGGAGATGAGGCTCCTTCCTTTTAGCCTCCTTGGTGCCGTTAGTAAAACTGACTTGTGAAAAACAGATTGGAACTTTTCACGCACCTGGAAATCATGTGAGGATTCTGTATACCGTATCTCCCTTGCCCGACATTTTTAAAGAACATTTGGTTTATCAGTCCACAACTAATCGCAGTTGGATTAATCAAAATGGGCAACAAAAGGGTGTGTGAGTATACTTTAAAATCCACACACTTTTTAGTTGCCTTTTTTGTCACGTTTTTCCAGATAGAGAAGAGAGGGTATGAATTCCCGAGGTAAGAATAGCTCTTGCTCAATCAATTTTTATCATGTTTTTAGTTTTGTTATTATTGTTTTTTTTTTGTTTGAGTCTAGACTTAATCGTTAGTTATTGCATGATGTAAACTTCTAGACATTTAAGAGTTACATATTACTTACTTACATATTACTTACTTACATATTACATACTTACTATGAGTGCTGAGAGTTAGTAAAATGATTTTTGTAATTTTCCATAAAGATTTAAAGGTTTAGTCCCAAAACTAAGCTTTTTTCCTTAATGATTTTACTTTATTTACACATTTGTTTTCATCTTCAGTTCAAAACATATTAAAAAATAAACGAAAAATGTATAAGTGTTTATTTCAATATCATCAAAAGTTTGGAAAGTCAAATCAGAGCTATCGTGCATTAAAATAATAAAAAATAATAATTTTCAGAAAATGCAATGTGTTCCTTACAGCAACCTATTGATCTATTAATTAACTGCATTCATGAGCTGTGCAAGTACTGTTTTCTTGTAATTTACTGCATTGATTCTAATAATTTTATTCCTACATTGTTAACAGAGTAAAATAATTAATAAGTAGTTAATGACAAAGAATTAACTGCTGCCTTTTTAAAAGAAATTAAACATGTGAATTTCTACATTGATAAAGTCGAATTTTGTCATGTGCCTCTTTTCCTCTACAATTTCTTATATTTTTATGTTGTGGGAAACTACATGTAAAAAGAGAGAAGTTATGAGTTATGATTAAAATATCAACTAAAATAAAACAACAGAACACTCAAAAATCGAATAATCTAACTAACTTGCTCAACTACAACGAAATTAATGTGACAAAATTAATACTGTCAAAACTACGAAAATGATTGTCAATTTGACGAAATTAGGATAAAGAAATATTTCGCTACATTTGACGAAATTCATCCCCAAAAAAGTGACAAAAGCAGTTTCTTCAATTTGACGAAATGTTAGCTCGGGGCATATCCACGGAAGCGATTTCATCGAAAACAAAGAAAATATCGTCAATTTTTAGAGTGCATTTCTTAAAGTGTTGATCACTATGAACACCATAACGTAAATATATGAAAATAGAGGAAATCAGTAAAAATACAGGATTTTTTTTTCAAAGGAACCACGAATGTTTCAAATTCAGAAAGGAAAAAAGAAAACTTTCGAAAGAACTTAATTTTTATTTAAACTTAAGAAAAAATATTTTTTAAAAAATGCATACTGTTAATACTTTTTAATGTTTTGAAGTTATGCGCTCAGAAATACTATGCATTGATCATTCCATCTTCAAAATATTTGAGTATTTTATGCGAGATTGATGTAATCTTTTCAAAAAAAAATCATGTTATTTTAATGAACTAAAATTTTTAATGAAAGAAAAAAGCCAATTCTAGTATTTTTTTTTTTTTTTAATGCAAGATGTTTAAGAGGTTGAACTCATGCACCGGATTTTGCTTTAAGTATGAGCGGACATTTTCAAACTTTTTCTAAAAAACAAAATTCGTAAGAGTTTTAACGTTTACATTTTTGTCTTATCATTTTGTCTTATACATATGCTCCTTTTTTCGTTATTCTACTTTTCTGTCGACAAACTGCATTCTTGTCACTTTTATGTTATTTCAGTGTTCAATATATATACACACACACACACACACACACACACACACACACATATATATATATATATATATATATATATATATATATATATATATATATATATATATATATATATATACATATATATATAAATAAGTATAAGCATATAGGTATAAGCCTATAACGTATAAGCGGGGATAGTAAGAACCGAAAAAATGAAGAACAGAGAATTAAGTAACGAAAAAATGACGAGCGGAAAAATGACGAACGGACATTTTTGAAAATCACGGAAATATAATTAACGAAACGGAAACACTCCGGCAACTCAGCTGCCGTATATTTTTTCTTTATTTTCAGGACATTTTTTTAACAGTGTATACTGCTTACTATTTTGATGGTTACGTTAGTCACACTCCATCTTGAGTAAAAGTGACACTTAAGACTAAAAAAAAATTAAGATTTAATAAATGTGTTTTACGTTTTTAAAAGCCAACTTCACGCAGTTTTCAAATATATCATTCAATTTTTAACACTTGCTTAACTTTGAGAAATATTTGCCTCACAACATGAGCATTCATTTTCAGGGTTGCAAAAATGTTACGTTAGTCACACTGCTATTTTGGTTGAAAAAGTATCTACTGTCAGTAATTTTGTTTAAAATTCTTAGCAGAAATGATACATAGATACCATGTACATTGTAATTCCACCAGCATAACTAAAAAATATTTTTTATCATTTAAGTTACAAGTAGACACAGTTACAAAATCAGCTCTGAATGTTACGTTAGTCACTATGGAATGACTCTATAATGTTTAACTTAAAATGTAATTAATTAATTAAAATTGATAATGAAATTAAGTATAATTAATTTTAAAAAATGCGGTAGTAAATTAATTTTTGGCAATTAATAACAGTCAACCATACAAAAATTCTAAATGTGAAGAAAAAAAAGTTCATCATATCTCATTTCATTCGCTGAAACATTTATGTTTATGCTTCGAAAAAGAGTGGTATATAATTCCTTCGAAAAAAAATTTCACAATAAAAGAAAATCAGAAGACAAATACTTTTCCAGGAATTATTAGTAAAAATGTTGCTAATACTTCCACAAAATATTAAACTTGGTAATATATTTCGAAAAAAAAGTATATATTTATGTTCATTTTGTTGCCACCCCCCCCCCCCGCTTATCCAGGGGCGTGCTTAGAGTTTTAGCGGCCCTGTGCGAAATTTGTTTTAATAGTCCAAGAAATAAACATTTTTTTTTATTTATTTATTTCTTCTCTCTCATAAAACATTATATATTTAAATTATTAGACACCGCAATATGCACCAATCCCAACACATAAAAACCGGAAATTATTTTGACATTTTACTATAAAATTGCTATATTGTGTGAATTAAAAATAAAAAGAAAGAAAGAAAAGACACAGACACAACCAAAATTTACCAAAAACAAACATTTATTTAGAAAAAAGAAAAATCTAGAGATTAATAAATAAATAAAATAAAATAAGCGATTTAATGAGGAATAATTTTTCTAGCTTTTTGGCTAGCAAACTCATCAATTAAGTTTGAAAAATCTAAAGAAATACAAAAATCATTTTCAATCGATATTAGTGTGAGAGCATTAGTCATAGTAGATCTTAAATACGTTTTTTAATTTATTTTAGCTTTGAGAATGAAGGTTCTGCCGAGACAACTGTAGCTGAAATAGTTAGAAAATTCGTAAATCAATAACAAAATTTAGAAAAACATTTTGGAAACTGTTTTCAAACAAATATTTAAGCGGTTGAAATTAAAGTTTCTCTGGAATGAAATTTTTAAAAACTTTTAACTCTGTGTATAAATCGGTTCCATTCACATCGTCTAATTCTAACGCCAAGTTATTGCACTTAGTTATTAAATCATGCTCTTCTAAAGTTTTTAATGCTGGAGTATTCAAAGAAATCCAAATTTCTTGTTGACGTCTTTTTTTTTTTTTTTTTTAACGCTCCTAGGTGTACATAAAAGATTAACTAGTAAGAAAATTGTTTGTTCACACTCTTTCTACGAAGAGTGTTAACAGGAGGAGAAGAAATTTCATTGGTATTCATTTTCAATGATAGAGAGCTAAATCTTTCGTTGCAATTACAGAATTTTAAGACGGATACAAAGGAATGACGATCTCTTCCTTGAGGGGCCGTACGTCGGCATTTTTACGATGTTTAATCTTAAAATATGGAATTTTAAGCAATCTTCGACTATGTTTTTATTGGGGTGAGGGCTCCTCTATCCGGAAAAGTTTTGAAATTAAATACAAAAAAAAGGGGGGGGGGGCAATTGCAGTTCGTCTTTGATGATATTTAGGACAGAAATGTTGTTCTGGACTCTTCCGTCTTCCCCGAAACATTTTTTTAATTGTAATTAAAAAAAAAAAAGAAAAACGCAATTTTTAGACGATCTCTGACGATGCCAGGAGGGAAGAAGTTGGGGGCACAAACCCGAAAGTTCTCTCCCCACAATTTTTGGTATGGATTTTTTTAAAAAAAAGTTATTTTAGATGACTTCGATGATTTTAGATGAAGAGAGGATTCAAGTCATGGAAGACAGAAGTTAGGGGACACAACCCGGAGAATTCTCTCCCACAATTTTTCGGTATTGAAGTTTAGAAGCAAAATACAAAAACCGTAATTTTTGATGACTTCGGTGATATTAAAAGAGGCTATTCAAGGGTTTAACTCCGGAAATGTTTCGGAATTAAAAGACTGAAATTTTGTAATCAAGAGATCTAAACCACGGTATGTAAGTAAAGAGTAAGTAATATAAAAAAAATCTCCCCTCCCTTGAGAAATTTTTAGATCCGCTCTTGAGAATTTCAAAGTCAGTGTTTTTCAACTTTTCTAAAAAAAAATAAGCTTTTTCTCTATTAACTGAACAGCAGTATTTAAGTTTATAGTAGAATTTTGCTTTGCTTTCCTAACGAAATTAATTTAAACAAGCAATTCGTATCATATACAAAGAAATGAGAAATTTGAAACTCAGTTTTACATTTTGACCCCGTTGCAATTTCCGATATCTCAACTAATTTGTCATAAATATCCGCCAATTTGAAATTGAATATCTTTGATACTTTCGATTCGGCATTCCCATCTTGTGTTAGATAAAGGCTCAATAGTAACATTTTTAACACACCGCTTTAGAATGTCCCATCACTGAGTAGAAGTAAAAAATAAGATTTATATTTGCTGAATTATTCCAAAAGACAAGTTTGCCTCTGGCAGAGTAACTAATTGAAGAATTGGCCACACCGCCAAAAGCGGTTTATATTTTAGATATTTTGAAAGAAAAAAAAATAGTTTGAAGGAAAAAGTGTTTTTTTTCTCAAAGTTTCTTTTCTCTACGTGCACACAAAAATATTTTTTCTTTTGTAATATTTTAGCGGCCCCAAAATTTCAAAATATTTTAGCGGCCCTGTGCGGTTGCACAGTTTGCCACCCCCTAAGAACGGCCCTGACTGTATCTATAGAATCGAATGCACAGCTGTATGAATTCTATTATAATGTAATTCTAAACATTTGTTCGATTTGAACAAGACTTCATACAAAATTCAACTATGCTCTGGACGATAATATTTGCAAGGTTTTACTTTCAAACATTGAATTAATTTTCTTTATTTAAGTTTATAAAATTCTTTCGACAATACGAAATAGAATCTCCAAACTTACCAATTTTCTAATTTTTTCATTTAAAAGCTTGAACAAACACAGCTTAATTGGAGAAATTATTCACCACTTGCGAAGCAGAATCCGAAATTTCAAAAAAAAAACGGTGGGAGAAAAAAGACGGCTTATATAATAATATATAGATATAATTGATTGCGCCCACTAATTAAAATCGTAAAATTATGTAAATTAGTCGAACACAAGGCCTAAAAAATTACGAATTTATCGATATCTCGTTCGATGATAATTTCACTGGCGTTTGGGAACAGTTATACTGACTTACATACATGAATAGATATAATATACGTACATGGTTTTTTAGTAATATGTAATCGTCAATTTTTTGAAAAAATCTGTAAATTTTCTGCACAGGTTTTACTCAGAAGTAGATCTAATTTTCCCGTAAATGATGACGCTGATTTGACTCAAACTCGGCATTTTCGCAGGAAAATTTGATTATTTAACAAATTTCTACATGAAATCTGCAGAAATTTTGCAGATTTCCGTGAAATTTCTTCATTAATTTGAAGATACTGCAGAAAATTTGCAGAATCATTTGGAGGTTCTCGCGTTCTGAATTGACTTGGAAGTTAAAAACTTTTCAATTAATGGGAATACTTAAAGAAAAAAAGCACCTTCTGTCTTGGTTGTGGTTTTTTGAGGTAAGTGATGAGAACTGTGATAAAAGACATCCGGTTTGGGGGGTCCGGACCCCCTGGACCCCCCCTTAAATACGTCCTTGATTTGATCCACACTACGCGATTCAAAAGCTGTCTGCTTTTATTTTCTTACCCGCCATAATATTTACCGAGAATAGGCCACGCCCACACTGAAATCGTTTTCCGGTTGCGTTGTAGTCACGTGATATTTTGTACCCTGCTAGATCCGATATTCCCGCGACCGCGTTTGTATTATGCATGAAAATAATGACCAACAACTAGTATGATTGAGGCAAAGTAAAATGAGATTATTCATTTGTCGTTGCAATCATTGCCTTAATGGATATTTTTGTAGGTACTGTCTTCCCTGCTTAATCCGGTAATGGATAAACAAATATCCTGCCTGCTTATAGGAATAAAACATCCTGGAACCGTGTCATTGACTTGACGCAATGTTAAAGATCCCCGCTTAAAGGAATGCTCCACGTAATCCACATAATATTTCTTGGAACCAACACTTCGTTTAAGCAGGGCCAACAGTAAATCTTAAAAAAAAAATAATTAATTTGAATTTTGAAATCTTAAACACAAATTACGTTTTTTACAATCAAGAGTTGATAGGTTTCTACTTGTTGCGTTTCTTGTACCTACAAATGGCTCTTCTTCCCTGGAATCAATTTTCATAAGACCTTACCCTCAAAACTGTACATAAACCTCTTTTCTGTGTGTGTATGTGTAAGCTGGTGTGTTTGTATGTTTAAGCCAGTGTATATGTGTTTGTGTGTGGATGTGTGCAGACGTGGATATAGGGGAGAAGCATGTGGATCATCGCTCTCCCCCCTCCAAGTTGTCAACAACGTTATCTATCCATTGTGATTAAATACTTTATGAATGATGTATAAATGATTGTAGTACTTGTCATGGACTAGTCAATCTGGATTAGCCCAATACCGAGCAGAGGACTTAAAGCTGGAGCTTGGTTATCTACTATTTCAAATGCGGAGTCATGCCATAACGGGCTGCTGGTATATTACGGGTAGATCTTTTGCCTTTGCCTATGGGTGATTGTTTACTGCACATAACATATAATCTGTCACTCGTTTGCTATGTTGTATTATTCGAGTAGAAGCCAATTAAAATTATTACTTAAAACAATGATTTAGCACTTGCCACTATTATTACCAGTGAGCGATATTTTGGTGGCGTAGCAGGGTATTCTTTCTATCAGAATTTAACATGCTAAATTTCTTTTCCAGATGATTTTGAGCCAACTATGGATAGAGGTGTACAACTTGCTGCTAGCTTATTCAATTTGTGAAAAGAATTCTTGTAACATTAAACAGGAGGTTTTCGTGCAAAATTCCCTTCTGATTGATTTTTTGTTGCGTGAATTTGCATTTGTTTTTAAAAGATTAAAAGTTTATCCTAATTATGTACTCAATGAGCTGAAATAAAATTTACTTGCCTCTGCTACTTGTTTTCATTTATTAGTCATTTTATACACTCGAAACAATCAATAATTTTCAGCCAAAATTTACCTACAAATTATATATGAACTATGATGCATCGGAGTGTCTAGTAAGTATTTTTGTAATTTATTTTAATGCTGCTTGGCATTTGAATTCATTGATTTTAAACAGCTTTATTAAAGTGATGATTTAAATCAGTGGTCAAAAATATATATCAACCAAAATATAATTAATCATGAACTGGGGAGGGGAAAGACATTGATTTAAAATATTGGCGGGGGGGGGAGGCAAATGTTTGTTTGTTTTCAGTGTTCTAAATATAAAAGATATTGTGTAAAACATTTCTTCAACAATTCACATGAAGTTATTTTTAAAGCTGTGCACTTACTTTTTATGTTTCAGATTTCGATTAAACTAGAGAACTAAATAAAACTATAATGTTTTTTGTACAGTGTTACAAATTATGTGAAATTAAACTTTCAATATTATAGCATAGCATTAGTATTTTATTTGATTTATTTTTTTTTCCTACTTTCAAAGCTAAAAGAATTTCAAACTTTTTTCTTTGACAAAAACTAATTCAAATGTATCAAAAACTAAAAAGTTCTGTCAATATTATATATTGTATTTTGGTTATGTTTGAAGCTGAAGTTATTGTAAAAATTAAGAAGGAAAGATATATGTACAAATAAAAAGCCCAATGTACCAATTGCGAGCACCGAAGTTACAAGAAATTCTCTTATCATGAAAAACTATAACGTTAGTGAAAGTCTTTTTATTAAAAAGAATCATTATAAGGGAGCAAAAGAAGATGTCTCGTAATCTGGAAACATGTGTAAGCAATTACCACTATTACTACTTATAACGTTGATTTGACTTTTAATACGTTTATTTAAAATGAAGCTTGATCTTTTTCTAAAGGGAAAATGTTTTTTTTTTTTTTTTTTTGCTTTCTGCAAAGAAAGGACACAAGTACAATTTATAATTTAGGTTTTTACTATTCTCAGAAACATTTTCAAATTTTAGATCAGTTCAAAGTAAAACTTGAATCAAATCTATTTTCCTTAAAGTTCTTTGAGTTGAAATTTAATCTTGCTGACGATTACAAAACATGTTGGGAAAATTCCTTATTAGAAACCAAAAACATATAGGATACACACTTTACTGGTTAATAACTTTAAATCTAACTGATTAGTTTTAGACTCGTTTACTGAAAGATGTTTCTCTCAGTCAAGAGCGCCTTGAACCTAAATTTTTGGGCAGCGAAATTTTTCAATTTGCTGAATGAAACTCTGAATTTAACCGAATGATAAAATACGAGCATGCACACTTATTTACATCTTATGAGAAAAGACAAAAATCAACGAAATTTCTCTTTTAAAGATTTTTTAAAAGGCAATTTTGTAAGGAAGTTTCCAAATTTGCTGAATAAGATTATTTTTAGGCAGGTCACAGTCATCTACCGTGATAGATTTGCCATGTCACAAAGGTCACGATTGCAAGGGGCTCCTAAGACCATGCGCACCTTGATGAAGATACAAAAATACATAAGCTAAATGTTTTATAGTTGTATTATAGACCTACGGGCCCCCAAACCTGCCACTGTGTGACCGTGACCCTCATTGAGCGTTTTCACTACACTGCTATTTTACGCTCAAAGGATTCTGAATAAAACAAGCACTAATTCTTTCAATGATTCGCCTTTCCCTAGTAGCACAGAACTTTCATATTGTCGCTATCCATCAACAGTTATTCCGGCCTCTTTTATGCTAAGCTGGAGCTGAAAATGAGAAACAAGAAGCGAGCAGATTTTTCCGAAAAATTTAATTGATGAACCCACTTGGTGACTTTTAGAACGGTTTGGTGGTCGCTACTGCGGGGAACTTTGATATTTAGTTTGGGGGGGGGGGGATGATCTGTGCTATGAAAAGTTGGCCATCAATTGGCTGCGTAGTATAGGTGACGGCTCTCGCAGAGGTTTTACTGTATGGTTAATATATTTAGTTTGACATTGTTTCCATTTCTCATATCTACAGAATATTAACGACAAATAATCGGTGGAAAATCAACTGTATAAGCGTGTTCGAATAAACGCAGTTCCACTGTTTTAAAAATTCACTACTTTGCTTCTTCTGTAATTCTTATTGTTGAGGCAGGAAAAAAAAATTCTGCACATTTATGAGCCATTTTAAAAGAAAATGCATTTGAAATACCCCCTATTCTTAATTTGTTTATTTTATTTGCACTTATAATAAGTAAATAGCTTCTGGGGTATAAAACGAGTAATTTCTTTCAAAAAAAAAATAATAAACTTAGAAATGGTATACATAATATATTTTTTAAATCGCTACACTCTGAACGTGAATTTGGTATTGAAGCTACTCTGATTATTTGAAGGAAAAGATTATAGGCGCAGTGTGGGAAAAAAGTGAAAAACCTTTTTTCTCATTTTAGAACAGCTGCAATTACGAATGCAAATATTCAAAGAATAAATAGCAGATGTAACACTATTTTACGTTTAAATAGACAATTTTTTATAGCGAGCGATGTTTTAAAAATAGCGTTGCTGTAGTGTAGGTACGTTCTTTCATGATCAAACCTGCTTGTTTAATTCCACGTTTTCACCTACGATTCCGAGAAACTCTTATGATATTCTTTATTTTTTATGACAAATATTTCGTTAGTAATGGGCTGTGAGCTGTGTTAATTAATTTTCAATAGCAAGAGAGCACTACTTTCAACGCAAACCTTAGTCAACTCCAAATGTAAACAAATGACATAGTAAATCATGTGACTTTTTTTTGACCAATAGGATGCTTGGTTTGCTCGCTTAGTTGAGTTACCTCGAGGTTGGATAACTCCGGCGTTAATTTTGGCGGTGAATACCGAATTTTTAACCGCGTGGTAACAAACTCAACCCCGAGTTATTGAACCTCGTGGTTTCGGCCACGGGGCTTGGTTAACGGTGAATTAGGCGGTATTACACCGTTATTCACAAACACGAATAATCCTTCAATGTTGCCACTGTTGAAGATTATCCCAGGATTCGCACGAAATCGTTATTCACAATCGCAAAAGGAAGATTATTCCTGCCTACAAACAGCGAAATATAGCCTCGAATCTGAGCCGCCAATATTGGCGGTTTAATTCCGCGATTATACTCTCTACCACACGTTTTACATGTAGGAAAAGGCAAACATGGCGGATATGATGTTTTTATTTCGAAATATCCCTCTGATTCCTTACTTTTCTTGTGAAAATAACCTGTAATATGCATCTTAGGACGAAAAAGTAGCGTGATAACAACGGTAGAAAAATTCAGAAACATTTTTAAGAACTGAATAGATTCTTGGTGGCCCAAGATGGACGCTGTTAAAATTTCTCACTTACAGTGAGCTTTTAATTGATTTAAGTACCTTAAAATTAATATTTTTGAATGAAATTTTTTTTGAAGATGCAGTTTACTAAGATATATAACATACATAAGTTGTGGAAAGCTCTGATGGTTAGAAAAAAATATAAAAAATAACAAAGATCTGTCAGCTTCCGGAAAACATTGGCGGCCATGATGGGCGACTAGGAATCATGGGAATGTCGTCAACGTCACCTGATCAAAAGCCGCCAATGAGAGAAGCTTTTACATCTGTGTCTAGAAAATCTCGCGATTCATCTATCCGAGGTTGGTGAATAAGAACGGTGGCCTGATCCGCAACAGACGATAGATCAATCCTGGGATTATTCCGCAGCCAATTCGTGATTGTGAATAAGGCTGTTAGTCTACTATCTCTGGACGTATCGTTCACCAACATGTGGTGACTGGCGGCTAAACCTAGGGCATCCACTTTTACTCATCTCGCATTTCATTGGTTAACGTCGATACGTCACACGAGCGCGCGAACAGACCCTGCCTGATGTTATTTTTAACGATGTCGATTGACTGTGTGTACTTATAGTTACTTGTTTAATTTTCCTTTCATTAAGAGTTGGTTTCCTAAACGTATATTTCAAACTCTGGGTAAGTTAAAACATCAAATATAACCTGCATTTTACTGATTCTTTGTACTCATCTTTTTTATTTTTTGAGTTATAAGATTGAACTTTTGTTTATGTTCACTCAACATTGTGTTGCTATTATATTGTACAGTAAACAAATTTCTTGCATGATTTCTTTGTGTTAAAAACTAAATGCATTGATGTTAGAAAGGTCAAAGTCACGAAATAAACCGTATTTTTAATCTTATGGAACTTATTTGTTTGTTTGAGAATAAGATAAAAATGTTTGTTTACAATCGTTGAATCAATATTCTATGCTACATCGTATTTTGTGCAATGTTGTAGCTTTTTTCTGCTTTACTATAAATTTCATAAACAATTTCGCAGCAGCAGTATACTTTGTAACCTTGTTGTGTTAATCTTATAGCTCGGTAATAAAGTTTATTACTGTGTAATAAGGTAAGTTGTGTCGAATAATGTGTAATTAGAAATTTCATGCCATATATTTTCGCCAATAATGAGATTAATGGTTCCTCACGTTGCTCGTGACTATGTTTTTAAGTACAAAATAAAAGGCATATCGAGTTCTTCATTTCATTCTTTAGAGATATTGCAATATTGTACTGAATAATTATTTTTGAATATTGCGTTAGTAAGAATGCCTCATATATTCGTTACTGTGAAAGTACAAATTCTGGTAACTTGACAGTGGTAAATATCAATATTCATGCACCGAAGACATTGGCAAAAGACTAAATATTTTTAGTGAACTACTGGTGATGTTCTCTAATTATGTATCGTCACACTAACATTTACACCATGTATATGTGTAAACTACACCTAGAACAAAACCTTATGTACCAAACAAACATATGCATCCAGGGGCGCCCTGAACTAAACTTTTTGGGAGGGGGAAAATTATCAATTTGCCGAATGAAGTTCCAATTTTACCGAATGATAAAATACAAGCATGCACAGTGCACACATGCATAATATTTAGTGAGAAAAAACATTACGCATCTTTTAAAAAACAATTCTAAACACTAAAAAGAACAAATGATCTCAATGTTGCAATTTATTGTCTTCAAATTCCCGAATCGTCATAAAAATGTGCCGAATACGGAAATTATTGGGAGGTCACAGTGACCTGCCGTGACCTCCCATCAGGGCGTTCCTGTATGCATCTGAGTATTGTATTGTGAATGTATGATATAAAGTCACCATGCATGCTATAATGGGCCATTTATATGTATCACGTTTGATCTAAACAGTTTAACGCAATAGAGGGGTTAATTCAGTAATGCTGGACATTGTTCTGTTTTGTTACAACTTGATTCATTTAAGCGGTTGATTTAGTTAACTGCAGACTGAATTAACAGGTGTCCAATGTATTTATGTTAAAAATTTCCCCCAGAGAGAGATGCCAAAAATGAATTGAATGGGTCAGAGGTTACCTTAAGAGAGACAAAGTGCAGCACCCTTCGAAAATTGTCTGGGAGAAGTGCTATAAACGCAATCACGAAACATCTTTAATCACTCGTAATTATGCATATGTCATTCTTTTTGTTTATATGCTCAATATTTCTTTATGTGATTAACAATTAATTTATTTTGTATTACTTAGTATTTTTTGTGTATTATTTTACTCTTACTATTTTAGGAAAGAAATAATTTAAAAAGAGCTTCAGAAAACCAGAGCAGACTAATTCCCGATGACTGGCATATTCGACTGACCGGAGTTTTTCCTGGCTTTCGTTTATGTTAAGTTTTCAGGATAAGCTTTTCTAAGTGGATCAAGAGTTGAGCAACCCTTCAACCATTTAGAATAGAAACTTGGAGGACTTGATGACCATGACAGCCTTGATGTGTCCCACTGACTATTAGAGAACATGGAGGATCGTCAGGCCACCATGGCTTGCTTGCTCTTACAGAGAGGGAGTAGAGCTCCTTCCTTGAAACCGCCACAGTCAGAAAGGTGAGCTTATGGATTTAAAAACATTTTCTCCTTTTGTTACCATTTAGAGGCAAAAAAATTCTGTTCCAGGGTCTTTGTACCTACATGTCGTTTAATTAGTTGTATTAGGCCCTGAAGACATTTCTGTTTTTATACAGATCAGGAGTCTCGCAACTCTTGAGCCAGTACCCCAACGAAGCTCAATTAACCTCAAAAGTTAGGGTTAGCTGAGCTTCATTTCAGGGACCCCCTACATTAAGCTTTGGGAAAATATTCAAGAAACTCACACATTGAAACGAAACTCGCTTATATATATTACATGTTTATTTCTGAAAATGGCCAAATAGAATTCAGATTAAAATTAATTCCTTTCTTCCCGACACATGGAAACTTTGTACATGAAGTATCATTGTTGATGTGTCACAGCGAATAATGGTTGTTATAGTTATTGAAATTTAGATTTATTGCTTCATCAAATCAATGAGATATGATCAATATACGTACATTGTATCACAGTTGAGCCAAATCCCACACTTGAAAGCAACGTATGACCACATTTTATGAATGTGTTAGAACTCAATGCAATATACCAACAGCCCATTTTGTATCCAGAGGCTGCAGTTTCATCCTAGTTTAGATTTCAGTCTGGAAAACATTGTAACAGATCAGAAGACAGATGTTATTTCACTGAAGCTGAAATTGCCAGCAAATTTCTGCTTGGTTATTGTTTGTTTCAGATTGATGAGTCCAAATTAGAACAAAACTGCAATCTCTGGATGTCAAAACTCGCTGGCGGTGTATTGCATATATTTTTGCTTTAGCGGAGGCTTAAGGGCAGTAACTTCCTGCTTAATACCTAACCTTTGCCTTCAATTTAGGAGCTGAGACGAACCATAGCTGCAGTCTCTCGCTGGGATCCTATATTTAGTTTAGCAACCTGTTTGATGGCACTTTCAGCTTCAACGAAATTACATCTTTAAGTTCATAATTTCTTCCTTTTTTGTGCAAATAGAATTTCAAGCACTTTTTTCTCTTTCTTTCTTGCTTTTTTCTCGCTGTTTTTATTGAAAAATTTGACTTTTATGCTAATTTTTGGGAACTTTCTATAAACTGCGTTATTATGTCTAGTATTGATTACTTTTCAGAAAATGATAGTAAGCTTGCCTGTTTTTAAGGAGAAAATTTTTAATTTACCGAATAAAACTCAGAACTTTACTGAATGATTAAAAATAATTAAATAAAATACAAGAATGCATACTTATCTGTGTCTACCAAAAGAGACGTGAGGCATCACGAAAATAAATAAATTAATTAATTAAAGAAAAAAAAATACAATAAAGAAGTTCAGCCTTGCAATACTGTCTCACTGTTTTCAAATTTCATCTTTTTGAGAGGTCACAGTGACCTCCTATTGGGGTGCCACTGCTTGCACCCCCCTAACGTGAGTCCTGGCTACGCCCTTGCTTCACCTTCATTAATGTCTGTTCCAGACTGATGAGTCCAAATTAGGTTGAAACTGCAGTTTCTGGATGGCATAACCGGGCTTTCGGTATATAGCAAAATTGTCTAAATTGAATTGGAAAATCACCGTTTTTATATCTTCTCTTTGTACAAGTTCAGAAAGTCATTGTTTTAGTTTCTTGATATTATGTATAATATATGCTATTAAAATAAGACACATCATTTGAAAAATTTGCTTGTCGTTTTTGCATTGCAGTGGCCAAAGGAAAATATTTCATATCAGTAAATCAAAATATAATCACATCATGATTTTTAGATCTTTGTTAATTGGAAGTTACAGAAATTGTTTTCCCAAATCATAAATAAAATATTTTCTAATTTTTGAAAGTTTTCATTTGGCATTTACTCAAAATTACCACAGTCAGTTTTTTAATAATTATGAAAAATTAACTGCTTATATTGCACATGTGCCAATATTTTATTTCAAAAGTTATTTATTTAGACATTTACATTTGTATATTTTATTTTACAAAAATTTTAAGAATTTTTTCAACACAAAGTATTTGATTTTTTTTTTTTGAACTATCTGTGCTTGCACAAATCAAGCACACCCATAATTTAAGGGGGTCATTCCCCCTCCCCATACTCTGAAAAATTAATGAACATTGAGCATACACTTTTGCTCCCCCCCCCCTTTGGAGAATTTTGAAATGACAACCCCTGAAATCAAGCACAATTTTTAAGTATTAGTTAATATTTTTTAAATACTCTTTCATATTTTTGATCAGTACTTTACTTGTAAATACTGAGCAGAAATTGTCTCCATTTGCAAATGAATGAAAAAATGTAGTTTTTAAAAATGTTGGTTTTTACAATTTCTTTATTTTTTTTATTTTTATTCATTAATATTCTTTAATTTAACTTTTTAAAATTTACTATCATTTTTATGTTGTTATTATTTTTTTTTCTCAACATATTTTTTTGCTTGCTTTGTCGTTTTATTTATTTAATTTATCTATTTTTATTTTTTTGTTTGTTATTTATTTATTTTTTTGAAATTTAGCATTTAAATACCATTAATTATGTTTCATATTTTCCAATTAAATCATTGATGAAAAGTTTTGAGTTGAGAAAAGTTTATTTAAGAATTTGAATAATTTAAAAATTCATTTCGGAACTGTATTAACCGCAGTCTCGGAAAAATGACAGTTAAAAAAAAAGTCATTTTCTATAGAAATACTTGAACATAGATCAGCAGAATGAAATCTCGATGAAATCTCTTTTGCAGTGATGTCATAGTGACTCTTCGCGCACGCGCGTGTGACGTAACGGCGTCAACCAATGAAATGCGAGATGAGTAAAAGTGGATGCCCTAGGTTTAGCCGCCAGTCATGTGGTGTACCTGTGTGGCAGTTCACAGTTAATTGATTTAGGGCGGAATTCTGGTGAAACGCTGCATCTGCAAAAGTGCGTTGCACACGCAAATTTTCGGGTTTTCGAATTCTCGTGAAACGTTGTTTGCGCAGTACCGCCAATTTCCCCCCCTTTATTTGCGGCTCCTCTCACCCTGTCGTATTTTGTGCAAGTGTCATGGCTGCCTCCATAGCTGCGCGTTTATTGTTGAAAAGAAAAGCCCGACGAAAACATTATTTGGATAGAAAAATACTGTTGGACACTTTTTATCCATTCCAGCGTCGGGTGACGGCATTCAAAAAAAAAAATTCGTCTTTCGAAGGAATCTGTTCGGCATTTGTGCTCCAAATTAAGACCGAATTTTCACGAAACGTCGTATCCCTTGGAAATTCAAGTAAGTTCAATAACTAATTGATGACTAGTATCTTTTCCATGCTTCTATTCTTTAATTGTTAAAACTATAATTTAACCTAAACTTCGCATTTCTTAAAGAAAGCTTAAAACCGATGCTTAAAATCAAGTTTTGAAGATAACTATAAAATCCGTTGCTTAGTATCATCGCTATTTGAAAAGCGTTATAGCTCTAATTATCAGTCTAAACAGAAATTTAATAGTCTTAATAACGTTGCTATTAATATTTTTTGCCATTTAATTAATGCATGACATGTAAAGGGTTATTCTTACATGGAAGAATTAATGTATGAATTGTTTTGTTTTTCTGTTGTGCTACCACTGTATTATTTTAAGGATACACTTTATTTTAATATGTTGCAAACTACATCCCTCGTGATTTGAAAATTTAAACATTAGTTATGATGTCGTAATTTTTTCCAGCATTTCGACCTTTAAACTGAACCTTTCAACCCGATATTTGCCCACTTCTTGTGCTCAGGCTCGTAAAAGTTATACAATATTCCGTTGACCCATATATTTACTTAATTCAATACTAAGCAAAATTTTCAAAATCTTCTAAAATGCAGGTGAAAAAATACTTAAAGGTCAAAGCTTTCTGCACGATTTGGAATTTGTCCGAATTTTCCAAAGTAATTGAAAGGCAAATTATGATTGCTATAAAAGTTTTCGGGCTAACTTGGAGGTGAGCTTTCAATTAGGAAGAGCAGTCATTGTTAAACTCGTTCATTGTTGCACAATACACCTCACTTTTGTGATTTTTTTTCCATGCTTTAAATTTTGGTTGATTTTGTTTGTATTTTGATTATTGAGCGTTTGGGTCATTTGTCTTACTTGTCTTGTAATCGGTATTTTTTCCTATTTAAACTGCTGTCTAATCCACTGTGTTGCTTTACATGTGTCTGCAGCAATCTGCATTATATGTGCTATAACATGTTGATATCTAAATTTATATTTCAAGTGCAAAGGATTTTATTAAATTCTATCATGATGTTTAATTGATCTCGTTGACTGCAGTTGCCATATTTTAATGCTACGATCAAGCTTTCGCAATGTAGCAAGAAAAATTTAAAATGGACATTAATTCGGTGTTCAATCTTTGCTTTTCTGCGACAATGCAAATCTTGAGAGCACATCCCTTAACCATTTTCCTTCAAGTTTAAAACTTAATTTTGAAAAAAATGCTGAATAGCCAATGCCACCTGGTATTAGCACCCAGGTCAAGGGCCGCAGCAACCAGGCTGAGCTGAATGCAAAGAAAATAGTTTTCAACCAGTTGTCAGATTTACCAACCCTGCTTAATTGAATAATATTTCTTGGAACAGACAGTATTCGTTTAAGCGGGGCTGACAGTATGTCACTTTTCTTGCTACTCATTCCTTCCATGTAAAAAGCAGATACAATTTAGCGAAGCCATGCACCGCATGGTATATTGTGTGGATGATCCTTAATATGCTCATGTCCACTGCCTCGAGAGAAGATTGACCTATATTCTGAAGTTTTGAAAGTAACATTGTTAATAAAATTCTATATTTAGAGCCTTTACAAAACTTACTATATTATTAACTCACTAAAAAGTATTACAAAACGGGCTGAATCGGTACATTTTCCAGCTCTGATTGTAAAAAAATAGTTAAAAGATTTTTTTAAATTTGATTTTTTGGGTAAAAACTTAGGTCTTCTTTTGTTTTTAATATTCTAAACCAAGACAAAAGATGTAGAGCAGTTAATATTTGCATATATACAGAGAACGAGGTATTCAGATTAACCCCGCTGATAGGGGTCAATCGGAACACACATGTTAAAATTTTCCTATATTTCCATTTAACCTGTAATAGGTCTCACAAATATTAGTAATGTTGATGGGGAGAATAAGAACATATAGTTAGTCAAAATAAAATTTATTTTCCATGTCAGTAAACGTATAGTTAGTCAATATTCAAAAATAATTTTGAACTTATGATGTTGAATAATATGAAGTACATAAGTTAGATCTAGTTTTATTGAATATTCAAACGACATGAGTATGGTACTGTTCTGCTGTTTAAGAACTTAATCGGTAAAGTCCAGGAGCTACTATTATAAGTCTTGTTTTAATTTGTATAGACTACTTTTCAATTAATTTAATTCTGATAAAATAAGATAACAATGGTGTAAAGCAATTATTTAAGCACAATGAAATATGAAACAAATGTAAAACTTGTACATGTTTTGCCACTTGCTTCGTTAGCATTTTTATTTTACAGAATTTCGCTCTTGTTCTATATTTTAAGTGTCGGTGGTCATTTTTCAAAAAATATATTTTTCTTAAGTACTGAGCTATTTTTTGCATCATATGAAACTTGACAACAATTAAATTGTCAACATATGTGCTAGTTGAGGAGGATTTAACTCTTCAAGCTACTCTACGTCTGAATTTATATAATACCGAATATGTGTGTATATTTTAGAAGGAAGATGATAAAAAAAGGAAGGAAGGTGAAAAAAAAAGGGCAGGAAGATGGAAAAAAAGGGCAGGAAGATGAAAAAATGAAAAAAGGGAATAGTTCCCGATGGCTAATCTTTTCAATTGACTAGAGTTTCTTCTAGCTTTAGATTAGATTAGCTTTCAGGACTCTCTTAAAAGTAGACAATGATTGTATGAATCAGCATTCAGGTAAGCTGCTGCACATTTATTTACATTCAATATAGAAAGTTTTTTCCCTGGCATATGTTGAATTTAAATATTTTGAATTTCTAAGGATAAAAGTTCTTGCTCTTTTATAGCTTTATGAACTTTGAATGTTTTTTATTTACTTTGTTTTTTACTACTTGTGATTGACAAGAAATAAGGTAGGAGAGTTCCTGACTTGAATTCTGAAATAAACTTCAAATAGTTGGTGACGAAACATCCAAAATGTAACAAACAGAATTCTGTTAGTCGAAACAGCATGATTTGTTTCATTTTATGAGAAAGGCTGCAGTTTATTTCTTAATTGAGGAAGAACCCCTTAAATTTTTAAAGAAAAAAATCTTGAATTTTAGTGAACGAAGTGTTTTTATCGTATTTTCCAAGATTTAATCCAAGGTACCATGTACTTGCAGTTTGAAGTTTAGCATCTTATTTCTCAGTATTTCCCAGAGTCAAATCTGTGGCATAAACCGCTGGAAAATATTCTGCTGCCAGAGCCAGTTGCCCCCCTCCCCCACCCCCCTCTGATTTTGAGAAAATTTTGTGTTTATATAATGTTGGCGTGTTGTTTTTCTGTAATATGAAATTGAGAAAAATTTCTTTGTCCGCCTCCCCCCCTCCTCCTCTTAAAAATTGTGAGATGACATAAGTGCATGTAATGATTTTACGTATGTATGATAAAAAATTTTAAAGTTCTTTGTTTAAAAATTTGACTAATTTGGTAACGACTAAATTCTTTCACTGAATTTTCTTTTTATGTCGTAATGAGTGAGCGCATATTACATGTGCATGTTGTCAAATTATGAGAGGATATCGGCAAAAAATAGAGCTAGATTTGATAATGTAACTTTTCCCGGTCTATTACAAGATTCTGTTTTTTTTTTTAGCGGCAGGATTTTTTAGCAAAAAAAAATTGTGGAAGGGGATGGGTGATAAGGCTAGTTTTAGCCCTTTTTTATAGTCAAAAAAGAAAGTATCTGAGTTCGGAAGCAGGATAGTTCCCTAAATCCCCTCTCCCCTAGATTCAATCCCTGACAATAAATGTCAAAAACATTTTTTCTCTGGAAAACTGCTTCATTTTTGTTTTCTCAATTTAAATTTCAGCATATGAATATCAAATTAAAAGTCTTTTGGAAGAGGGTACGGAATGTGTTATCTGAAACTCTTTTTAACTCTAGGGGGCAAACTTGATCTGTTGTATATTTTCTACATAAGAGTGATGAGTTGAAAAAAATATTCTCCTGGCATTTTTGAATACTTTTCGGGGCCCCCAGAGTCGTGGAGCCCCCTAGCATTTGCGACATGCTAAATCTGCCACTCTCTGATCACCCATTGAGTGACTTCAATCTAGTTCGAGCTTTGAGGAAGAATCTTGGAGGAAGGCGAGTGTTGCAGTCAAGCAAATTCAGAAAGAGAGGTCAATGCAATGCTGATACTGATGTCACCAAAATGTTAAATGTTTCTTCTACATGCAAATAGTTGAGTTTTTCTGGATTGCTCTTCGAAGTTTGTCAAGCGGTATGACAAATGCGTCAATATCTTTTGTACTTAAACAAAAAATAAAGTTATGTTTTATCTTTAAGTCTCATTCTATTTTTTAACTTTCATACATAACTCTGATCACAACCAAGAAGGGAAATATATTTTCCCTACTTACTTTTGTACAAAAAGCACTTTTTATGGTTTTTCTTTCAGTGTTAACCTTTAAGAACCGTGTTATACACATGCTGTACCCCAAGCCTTTTCTCCTTTCAGGATGGGGTTGAAATCTTCTCTTCTACCCTTTGAAGCTGGGGATTTTTCCAAGATTTCATACCTCCTTACTGGGGGATCATAGCTTTGTATTCAAACCGCAAAGTCATAAAACCCAAGTGCTTGTCTATGCACCTTCCCATTTTCAGAGGAAAAGAGATCAGCGGTTCAACACTTGTACCGCCCGTCTCGAAAAGAAAACTTCTATACGAATAGTCCGGATCCAAAAAATTAAGCATACAATGTTTGTTTTCTTCGCTATTTCCCTAATTTCATCTAATAATCTAAACATATGAAACATTTTTATTGATTGTTAGTTGTTGAAAACTGAACTGAAATTTCTGCAAAGTAAGATTCTTTTTATCATGAAAGTGTATTGATTATTTTGTGCAGTTTATATTGCAACGGTATAGATTTTATCATGTATAAAAAAGCTGCTTCTAACAGTTCAGTCTCAATAGCTCAAAGCCCTAAGGAACCGTCTAAAAGCTTTGAGTAGTTGATAGTTTGAGTTATAGGAAGCTCCCACAGCCTTCTCAAGTGTTTAGGATCTAATGAAAACTTGTAAATAAAGGAATGTTCAAGTTATCAAGACTGAACTGCATACAATTAGGTCCAAACTATACAATATAGGTCAATTG
This sequence comes from Uloborus plumipes, assembly GCA_038373865.1. Lineage (NCBI taxonomy): Eukaryota > Metazoa > Arthropoda > Arachnida > Araneae > Uloboridae > Uloborus > Uloborus plumipes. The sequence continues at coordinate 3,557 of JAXGGA010014140.1, read as the reverse complement.
TTCGTAAAATCAAAATATTTTGCTTGGTACAAAATTTACTATTATTAAATATTTGCTATCTGGAGTAGTTATAAGTAATAAAATTTGAACTTTATCAGAAATTAACTTTTGCTGTAAACTCGAAGATATTTTAAAGTGAGTCAAGTGAAACTACTGTAGCAAAAATCTTCATGAGCAAAGCTTGACTATTTATTTTTGAAACCACTTTCTGTTAAAAAAAAATAAGAATTATCTTATTCTTTAATGTTATTTTGGAGGTCATCTTATCATTGGTTTTGAATCATTTACATAAATTATAATATATTATTACATATATTATTATTATATATTATTCGACGAAATTTTTGACATTTTTTACTGCGTCAAATGTTTGCGTTCCTCATTATAATAGTCAGACTAAAATTGCACCACACTCGAAATATGTTGAATGCTTTTTTCATTTGCTTGCTCTTATTAATCCTGAAATTTAAATCGTTTAATATATTTTCTGAAATACTGAAATATTGCCTAAACCCCATCAAGCTGCAGTTTTTTGCGTTAATACGAATATCATAATAAGATCATTACTTCATGTTAATTAAATTGTTACAAAGTGATAGAGCCGTCCTACCCGTGACAGATTTTCTGCAGTGTGAATTGTCAACCGTTTTTCCCGGCCCGGGTGACTTCTCGCTGTCCAGGTCTAGTGTGAATCCGCCTGCAAAATGAAATATCAGGAACCAAAAGTGAAAAAAAAAAGCGCGCCGCGCTTTTTTCCGCGAAGAACTCTGCTCTCATTGGTTACTCTAAATTTCTTATCGTGTGCTACCTCCAGGTAATGCAAGATCATCGCTTAGTCACTTTAGTTTTGACATCGCCTTTATCTGCGGAAACAACCGTTTCACCAGAATCCGGTTTACGAAAAGAGGGGAGGAAATACGCAATTTTTCTGCGTTGCGCATGCAAAAAGTTGCGCAAACAGTGTTTCACCAGAATTCCTGTGTTATTATAGTTAAGCTTAACTGCAATGGACGAGAAAAGTGTGACGTCACTTCCTGGTGCCTGGTTCACTTGCATCGTCCTCTCATTTCTTCCCCATGTTATTCCTACGGAGATTCGAGTGAGGTCTAGTTTTTGTCAAATTTGAAGAGTTTTTTCTTATTTCTTAGCTTGAAAAAGCACTTCTTCGAATTCCAGGTAAGTTGATGTACAAAATGCACCCAGTTTGTTGCTGATTTCGAATCGTATTTATTTTTTGAGAATTAATTAAAGTTTGTTTATGTTTTCGCATGCTGATTTCCTGAGCCACCATTGCTGCACGTAGTATTATCATGATTATACGTGATATTCATTTCATAAAAACTGGTTGAATTACTGAAACTATTTCCATCTAAAATGAGTAAGAGTCATCAAAATAACCGTATGCCATGATTTTTATGTGTTTTTCCCCCGGTTTTTCAGAAAACATAAATCTTAGTTGATGTTCGAAGAACCGATATTTTCTAATGTTACCTCATTTGAAGTGTTCATTCAGCTATTTTTTATTTTAATATACATATTAAAAGTTGGTTGTGATGTAAATTGTTGTGTTTAAGAATTCGTGAGCGCATCATATATGCAATGTGCGTATCAAATATTTGTTTTAATATCGCCGCTCCACGTTGTGTTGCTATTGTTTTTCACGTTGAACGAATTTCATACGCATTTTCCTCTAATTAAAAGCATTTACATTCATATCCTATAAGTTAAAGTTAAAAAGTAAACCGTTTTGCAGAAATTTTATGTAATATCTACGAGTTGATGCATGTTTGTTTACATTCGTTTGATAAGTATCCTTTACGTCACTTCTTATAGTCTGCTAGTATTAGTTTCTTCCTACAATTTTATGGTCATAAATTACACTTTTTTATTCAAGATAAGTAAAAGCAATAAAGGCAATGTGCATGCCATAAACTTTTGATTTTCTATGTTCCGTGCTGTCATGCTATTAATTTTCACTGATCACTAATCGCTGCTGGTTTTCTTTATTAAAAAAAGTTAACATTGCAAACATATTGGTCAAGTTACAAAATACATCATACATACTCTCTCTGTTTTTAAGAATAAGATTCGATTGCATTAGCTGAACCTATTTTTACCTATATGTATACATTCCCTCTGTTTTATCAATGTGGTGTTGGTGTTATTTTCTGCTTTAGTTAAATTATCGATAGGATTTCATTTCTAGTTTTGAGTCGTGCGTATTTTTTACCGAAAAATTCATATGACTTTAAAACATTTCAAACAGAACATCTTTCACGAAGTTGCGCAAATTGAACTTAGTTTTGACAATGTTGTTGAAAATGACTCTTGGATTTGAACTGATTTCTTTTTATTAAGAGCTAGCAGTACCCGCACGGGGCTGCTCGTGCAATAAATGTAAAGGCCCTTGAATAAATTAAAAATGCGACGATCACTTTGGAGTAAAATAGTTATTTTCTTTTATTCAAACTTACTTCACAGCAATTTAAATTCCAGTAAAATTTGGAGTTTGCAAATGTCGCCAAATAAATCAAAAAGGCATTAAACTACCGACAACATTAAAAGTAGGATAGAATTGCGGTAACCGGGTCTCGGCGATTAATATTTCATTCTGGCAACTCGCTACCTTCTTAGAGGCAGAAAAATATTTTTCGATTTTAGTAATCCTACAACCACGGAGTAGAAAGAAGGAGAGAAATGTTTTACGGATGCGCTAGTTTCAAAGTGGCAACGAATTCTCACTGCCGCCAGAGGACGCTACACGACAATCCCTCCCTATTTCCTACGGGAATCAATGTAAATGATACTGAATCTGTCATCTTTTTAAATGCTGCTATGGGAAAGAAAGAAAAACATTTTTCAACTGGATTTTGGTGTAAATTTTCGATTGACATTATGAATTAAATATGATTTTCATCCGTATAGGTGCCGTATTCTTTGAGAAATAGGTTTAATCGAATGCACTTGCCAAATCTGACAGAATCTGTCATTTTTTAAAGACTGCTGTTGGCCAGAATTTTTTTTATCAACTGGATTTTGGTGTAAATGTTCGATTGACATTATAAACTAAATATGACTTTGATCCCACTGAAATTTGCCATATTTTTTAAGAAAGATGTTTAATCGACCCAGGGGCGTGCTTAGAGTTTTGGCGGCCCTGTGCGAAATTTGTTTTAATAGTAGAGAAATAAACATTTTTTTATTTATTTCCCCTCTCTCATAAACATAACACATTTAAATTATTACACACTGCAACATGCACCAACCTCAACACATAAAAACCGGAAATTATTTTGACATTTTACTATAAAATTGCTATATTATGTGAATTAAAAATAAAAAGAAAGAAAAGACACAGACACAACCAGGCTACTGACCCCGTTGCAATTTCCGATATCTCAACTAATTTGTCATAAATATCCGCCAATTTGAAATCTAATATCTTTGATACTTTCTATTCGGCATTCCCATCTTTTGTTAGATAAAGGCTCAATAGTAACATTTTTAACATGCTGCTTTAGAATGTCCCAATCGCTGAGTTAGAAAATACAAATAAA